>PVIJ01025783.1:0-10122 GCA_004024925.1 Scalopus aquaticus
AGGGGGGGGAAGATTCGCCGTCAACTCGGGCCTTAGGGGTTTGATTTGACTGCAATCGAACTATATATTTTAAGAATTTGATAAAAACAGGTTCTCTCCCTCTTCTCCCCCCCCATACCCCCCTAGGCGACGGGTCAGGGTTTAAACAGGAAATCGAGGAGCGATCCCCTCCCCCACTCGGGCTAGGCGGAGAAGTCCAGACACGCCTCTGCGAGAGAACTGTGGGGAAGGGGGAGCTCTAGGCTCAGATTAAAGGTGAGCCTGGCCCCCAGACTCTGACCTCCCCAGGAATATGCGTCCCTTTCCTCTGCTCTGGGGTGGGTCCATCCGGGTTTGCGTGTGCATCCGCAGGGGTTTGCGTGTGCATCACCCTTTATAAACAGAAGCTCACACGCAGAGGGGCCGCCTCGGACCCAGGCCAGGGAGCAGGGCGGGGTCATATATCAAACAGCAACACATTCAGGGCCACGTACATTTGGAAGAAATTAAGCCACTGTGTTATGAAACCACATGTGTCAGGTTAAAGCTATACAACACACCATTAGCACCAATTATTAGGAAGATCCCCAGCGCCCTGGACCCTCCTGGTCTCCCACTGCTGACGTCCCTACCCCATGAACCAGCCATCCCTAGAATCCTCACTGTCGCTGCTCACCCGGGAGGCCCCATCAGAGAGGCCTGGGCCTGTCCCCACCCAGGCTGGGGCCTCCCCAATTTCCACCTCCTCCCCATACAGGGTAGATCTAGTCCACTGGCGCCGGGAGGGGCTGATGAAGCAGCCCAGAAGGTACCCCGGGAGAGGTGGCGTCGGCAGGTGGGGGTGGGGTGGGGGTGGGGGGTGGGGGTGGGGTTCCGGCCTAAGGACAGTAGGCAAATTGGCCCCTTTTCTACCAGAACAAGATGGCTTTTGAGTACCCGTCCCCTACCCCCACCCATCCACCACAGTGCTGAGCACCTCCCATCTTTCCCTCCGCTCGAGTGGGGGCGGGAGCAGGGAGGGGGTGAGCAGACGCTCTCCCTTCAGCTGACGCGCACCAGCCACCAGCCTCCCCCCTAATTGCCAATTAACAGGCCCGCCGCCAGCCTAGCTGCGCTGCCTTTCTGCTCCGTCGCGCGGCCCTAAGCCTGCACTGCGCATGTGTGAGCTCTAGCTGTCGCGCTCCCGCGGAGGGAGGGGGCTGCGGAGCAGGGAGGGGGCTCTGGAAAGTTTGTTGGGGGACTGGGGGGCTGACTTTGCTCAGGGGACAATGGTTACAGCCTACTGGTTCTCACTTCTGCCCTGCAGTTTGAGCCTCTGGGCCCCCTCCGTACCAGTCCCAATAGCCTAGAGGCCACAGATCTATAACAGGTAAGGACAAGGTGGGCATCAGGCAGTGGGTCTGCGCAGTGATCTCTGGCCTTGAGCCCCACAGGCGCAGTCCTCTGCCCCCCCATGCACCCCCAACTTCGGCGCACAGTGACATCAGGACAACATACTTCCCCCACTACCATATTGCTGTTTAACCCAATTTCTCCCCACCCCCTCATTCCTCCCCATAATTGCACGCGCGCCCACCCTCTCCATAGTCCCCTCTCCTCTCTAACCGAGACAAGCCGCTGCTGTCCTTATCTTGAAACCGCCACCCAGCTACGGACCATTAGTTACATATTTGAACCAATAAGGAAACACTTACCGGGCGCTGCTGTCACTCTCCCTCTCCCTCTCTCTCTGCCTCTCTCTCCCACTCTCTCTCTTTCTCGTCTTCCCTCATCCTGTGCCGTTGCCGAGCCTGTCTCAGCTCCACACACATATGTACTTTATATAAATTCAAAAATAAAAAAGAGTAGTCCCAATAATCAAAAAACCAAATAAAATTAGGGAGAGTTGCGAGAAAGGGGCAGGAGGGCGAGCCTGGGAGAGGGGAGGGGCGGAGGCATCTGCAGCTCCCTATTAACTCCTGCTCCCGCTTTCCTCTTGCCCCTTGGGGGGCTAGAGGGTCGGGAAGGGAGAGAGTGAGATTCTCAACTCCTGCCTCTCCCCCCCAACCCCCCTCCCCAGGTGCCCCCAGCTTCCGGCAACTCCACCTGGGAAGAAAAAAATTAAATGGGGGGAGAAAATAAGTATTCATCAGATTAATTAAAAAAAAATATACTGGTAATGAAGGGAGCGCCCAGCGCAGGTTTCCCTGGCAATGGTTAGGCTCTTACAGGGAGGACTGTTCTGCGGAGCGCTCCGAACGGACAAACCACAATAAAAAGTTCACGTTCATGGATGGAATCCACATGACTTCTTGTGGCCAATCCAACTTGTGAGTCGATCGTAAACTTTTATTACTCAGCTGTAAATTTTCTGCAAACAACCGGGAATGCGATGCATTTGTGTAGCGTGTGCAAATGGGCGCCGCGGTCGCCATGTTTACCCAATTCTCTGGGAGAGGGAGCATCCCCGGACCCCCACCCCCACCCCCACCCACAGCCCACTCCCCACGGACCTGGCTGCTCGAGGCTAGCGCAGAAAGGGCAAAGGGGGGACGAGAGAGGAGGGAAGAAGGATTCTAGCGCCTGGTCGCTCGCTTCCCTCTGCCTTGCCGAATTTTCAATATTTTCCTTAATAAATGGGGTAACAAGGTTGGATCGGGGAGAACCGTTGGAAGCTTTACAAAGATTTGTGGCATTGGGGCAGTGAAAACCAGAGGGTGAAGGGATTGAAAAGGGGCACACTCCCTACCCCTACCTTTGTGTTTAGGGAGAGAGCAACATCCTCTCAAATGGGGTGCCCTGGCAGCCCCCACACCACTCTAACCCACCCCAGACAGGAAGGAATGGAGAGACAGGCCTCTGGAAGCCTTGCGATCAAGCCTGACCTAGCCGTGGTCTGAAGAGCAGGGAGGGCTGGCACCGCCCCGGGCAATCCTGCAGAGGCAGCAGAGGGGTGAGAATTGGGGGTTGGGAGGCAGCCTCCAGAACCCTCAATTTCTTTCTTGGAGAAAATGACTTTTTCCTCCAAGACCATCCCTAGTGTCAAGCCTCCTCAATTCCTAGGTTCAGATGGCAGCTTACGCCCAATATTTTCAGAATTAAAAACAAATTTAGGCCTAAAACCATGGTCCGCACTTCTTTTTCCTTTGGACGCAAGGTGAATTTGAAGCCTTTTCTGTCTTGTCGGGTGGCCCACACACACCCGACTGCCTTTTACAGAAAAATCCCAGTGTCTGGGCATCTGGGACACACCTTGGAGTCCTGGAAAAAAAAAAAAGAGCCTTACCCTTTCTGAATTCCACCTTTGATACCACATTCCAAGCACCTGAGACACCTCTGCCTTCCACCAGATTTCTAATTTTGGTGTTGAGTACAGTGTCGGGGAGCCCAGAATCAGTTCCCTCCTAGAGGCTATTTGCCAGCTAGTGGGACCTAGCCCCTCTCCCCACCAGCCAGAAATTTGAAGGCCCAAAGCCCTCCCTTGGATAGGGCATTTAGCTGGTATGGGGACTTCCCATAACTGGGTGCCCCAACCCAACCAACAGGGGGTCCCTCACCCCCTCCCCAAACTTCCTGCACAGTAAGTGAAGTAGTTCCCTCAGCCGGATGCAGGGACCTCGTTTCTTTTACAAACCCACCCATAAATTTTATAACAGGTAGTTAAAAATTACGACGAGGAAGCGCTAGCCCAGCTTTTCACAATGGGCCGCAGGGAGAATGGGCCAGCGCTGCGGGCAGCTCACCGGATATTTTACCTCCAGTCTGTGGCACAACCTGTCCCAAGATCGCTCTAATGGGGCGGGGTAACTTTCTCCAGCCAGCCGGCGGCAGCCGCGGGGGCATCTCATTTGGGGAAATGAGGCTGGGGAGGTCAATCCACTCTCCCATCCTAGGGTTCCCCCAAGGAGCCCATTAGGGGTCACACTACCTCCCTTGCAGCCCAGATTCCCTGCAGGCCCGCATCTCCTCTGGCCTCTGCGATGAAGGGGGAAAAATGCCTGCCGCTATTTTTTTTTAATCCAGAGAAACGAATTTGCCCCCCAACTTAATAGCTGCATTATCCCGTCTCTATGGTTGAGATTAGAATAATAAATTCAAGGCGAAATGAGCAAGATGCTCCAACTCAGCATTTTGAAAGATACTATTTTTCACAAATCACAAATAGCTTTCGGAAGCCACTTTGATTGGCTAATAAAAAAGTAAAGAATGGGAGAAAGTCCTATCTGCTGCAGCCGAATGGTCCCATTCCGGTAATGGGACGGCGGGAGCATTTGGGAGGACGCGTTTCTAAAGAGAGAGCATCCCGCTCGCAATTAAGTTCCCCCATAAAACGGATTTTACCTCCTTTTCTCTCTTAACGAGCAAACAGAGGCGGTGGGCACAAGGGGTGAGGGAGCGGGTGCTGCAAGAGGGGGCGGCTGGAACTTTCTAGGCTCGGCCCACCCGATGGTTCACATCTCAAGCGATGCCGCGGCAGAAGCACCCCACCCTCCGACGCCCGGCTTGGGGCCACCGGCACTGCTGAGCAGGACCAGGGACGGGGACGGGGGGGACGAATGGGTCATTTGGTGCGGGGGTGGGGGGAGAATTCCGCGAGGTCTTTTGAAGGCACTCACTGTGGGATTCAACCCACTTGGCTACTGGGTCAGCGATTTTTATTAATAGCAATAATAATTCCACGTTTTAAAAAACGAAACGTCCCACCGCCAGCCCTGGGGGTCTAGAGGGGATGCCTGGGGAAGGCCTGAGGTCGCAGCCTAACACTCTCTGGACCTCCCCTGACAGGTAGAGGGTGTCTCCCCAAGCAAAAGGGGTTACCTGGCTGTTGCAACAACTCGCCACAGGGACCTCAGGTTCGGAAAGATGTCCCCTAGAGCTGCTCAAAGCTAGCTACGCGAAGCCTGGGCTTCCAAAGGAGAGCCTCTCCCGACCACAGGAGTTCCCTATCAACGACTCCTGGTGCAGACCCAATCCTATATTCAGGACCACTTCTAGTGGGAACCAGGGACCCAATTGCGGGTGAAATCACACAAAACAAAAGTCGGCCTGGGCCTAAGTCTGGGAAAATCATTGACCAGAAGTGGGGGGGGGGGAGAGAGACAGAGAAGAAAGAGAGAGATCTGGCCTCGAAAATATTTCAGCCTTTGGGGGGTCTGGTTTTTATGACCAGAAGATCCCATTACGTCCCCTCTTGCCCCTCTTCCGACTGAGTCAGATGACTTGTATCTCTGGAATTTGGTTTTATTTCACCAGAATCTTACTGGCATAAACAGATTTCTGTCTAGGACCCTCCAGAGAGGAGTGAGACATCCCTTTGCCCCCAGAGTCCCTTAGCCTTTGACCCTTTATTTTGGGGGAATAAGAAGTCCAATGAAGACTCTCCTTACCCTGCCAGGGCAGGGGTGGGAGACTGTCTACTCAGCAGGCCCATATCCCCCACCCCCAGGTCAGTGGCCTACACTGAGGGCCCGCCAGTTGCCAAGGTGAAGCTGGGAGCAAGCTTGAAACAGCTAGAACAGAAGTTGGTGTGGCTGCAAGGGGGCTGGTGACAGTTGATGCCTCTGTTCCTGCCAAATTCGAATTTCAGAATGTGGCCCCAGGCTGCTTGACACAGCAGTTCATTCCCCTGCCCCCTTTCCTCTCTTCCACCCAGGCTTAAGCTTCCTTACCCCCCACTCTTAGCATCCCCCTTCTGGAGCCATCTTCCAGCCAGCTGCCTTGAGGTTCACATTTCTCCCACCCTGTTCACTATTCTAGTGCTGGGTGCTGGGTGCCAAAGGCTGGCCCTGAGGAGCATGTGGAGATCAGAAAGAACCTCATGGCTTCATCCTCAGCCCAGTCCCCAGAAGGAAGGGCCTGAATGCAGGAGGGGTAGGGAGAAGATTCTTTGTCTGTGCTGACCCCTGGGATGAGGAGGAAGGTGGTTTAGAGGGAGATGCTTTCTTCCCATTGGGGTCCCTGCATCATCTAGAAACCTACTTTGTCTGGAGCTCAGGTTCTCCCAAGAGCATGTTGCTCTTCTCCTTCCTCTTCACTCCCCTCCCCCCATCACCTGCCCTCCTAGCCCAGACTGCTCTCAATTCCTCATCTTTATCCTCTGCACATGAATTCCCCCCACCCCAAAGTTTGATCAGTGGAGACCTTTATCAAGGTGTTGAGAGAGAAGGACTAAGAGGGAAGAGGGGGTAGGGAACTTGGGAGTAGGGGGTGGGAATGTTGAGGAAAAGCAAGTCATTCCAGCTTCAAGTATTTTTCTCCTTTTTTTTTTTATTATGACTCACGTATACAATACAAAGTACTTGGACCAGGAACAGGGCTGCCGGACACAAAATCTACATTCATAGCTGGACATAAAGACAAATGACCAAAAATTATTATTATAGATATATCTTTAACATTTTTTTCTTTCGAGCACATTGCATAAACAGAGAATTCAAGACAGAGTTAACTATACATTCAGTGCAATTTAGTTCTACTCTACTGGGGTTAGAAGCACAATAAAAGCGCACAGGACCGGCGGGCTAGGCAGTCTCAGTTGTTGGGTTTTCTTAGTGAAATAAGCAGCAACAAACGACAACAAAACCGCATTACGAATACTCTCAAAGCAGGATTTCTTTCTATAGGTAGTGATAAAATACGTTGAAGGTTTCTTTCTTTTTTTTTCATTTTCATTTTTTCTCTTTTTTTCTCCCTATTAGGATTTTTTAATGTCTCTTTTTTATTTTTTTCAAGATTATTGCAGGTTCCCTTTAGGTAGTATGTTAAAGATTTATTAGCAGTATTATTATTATCATTGTTATTATTACGTTCATGATTAGGGTGATTTCTGAGCGCTAACACTAATGCAGCCCAGAGGAAGCTGGGCCCAGCAACAGAAATCAGATAGCAAAGGGGAGAAAGGCATGGGCCGAGTGGCGTGACCGTGGGGTGGCTAGGTAGGATTTTAGCGGAGACTGCAGGCTCCAATCTACTCAATGGAAGGGAGAGGGGAGGGGGGAGACCCACTTCTCTCAGGTTTCCATTAGGGTCCTAGAGAAAATCAAAGGGGTCTTTCTGAGTGGGGAGCCCCAGGGAGGGAGAGGGAATATTTCTTGCTATCAGGTTTGTTTGTTTGATTTTTTTTTGAAATTTCTTTAAACATTTTCCCTTTTCTTTCCTTTCTTCATTTTTTTCTTTCCTTTGGAAAAAAAGTAAATCTAAAACATTCATCCTAGCATAGCAACAAAGCCACGAGAGTCTTCTTCCATATTTGAGGGGCTCCCCTCTAAAATAAATACCAGAGAAGCAGGGAGGTGGGAGTGTGTCAAGAAGGAGCTGAGAGAGGGGGTGAAGAGGCCACGTCTCAGACCTTCAAATCCTGGCAGGGCTTGGAAGGGCAGGAGGAGGGACAAGTGTGAATTGGGGCAAAGACTGAGACAGAGTCCAAACTTTTCGCTGTGTCTGGGTCTCCCCCCTCCAGCCCCCAAGCAAATGAAGATCGGGGGAAGTCCAAAGGTAATAAAATCAGAGCTGCAAGTATCTGACAGGTAGTTAGGATTGTGAGTGTCATTCTATTCTCTATAAAAGCAAATGACAGTCGTAAACTTCTCAATTTATCCGCTACCATAAAACGAAACTTCAAGGGAGTTGCTGGGGGGGGGGTTCCCTCTATTTTGCTTAGTCCTTGTTTTCTTCCTTTTCCTCTTCTTCTTTCTCTTCTTCCTCATTTCCTTCTTCCTCCACCTTCTCCTCATCTCTGGCTCCAGGCAGTTTATCCTTGTTGTTCTCCTTTTTCCATTTCATCCTTCGGTTCTGGAACCAGATCTTCACTTGTCTCTCAGTCAGTCCCAGGGCATGAGAGACTTCAATCCGGCGCTTTCGGGTCAAATAAGGATTAAAGAGAAACTCCTTTTCTAGTTCCAAGGTCTGATACCGGCTGTAAGTTTGCCTTCCACTGCGCCGCCCCGGAGCTGGACAGAACAGAACCCCAGTCTGGTTATGTCTGGGTGGGGGCTTGACTTTCCCTTGTCACTCTTTTCCCCCTAAGTCCCCCCTCTGATCTCCCAGTTTTCCTCCCTCCTGGGGAAAGGGCAAGAGCGGAAAGCAGACAGGGGTAGGAAAGTTTGGGAGACTGTTTGATTTGGCTTCACCTTGGGAGGTGGGGTGGGGGTGGGGGCAGAGACTGGGGTGTCTCTGGAAACTAGGAGATTGAAGGGGGCAGGGGAACACTGCAGATTACCCCCCAGGCCTGCAGCCCTGGAAAGCTGGCCCTTGCAGCTTTGTTTACAAGTGCAAAGTGGCATTTGGTGAGCAGGGCTAGGGACAGTGTTTCCTTCCTAGAAAGGAAAAAGGTCTAGGGGGTAAAAAAAAAAAAAAAAAAAAAGGAAAGAAAGAAAGAAAAAAAGAGGAACTCTGCTCATTGCCCCCTCCTCAAATCTCTCTGCTTAGTGCTGTTCTAGTAAGAAAAGTCATTGATCTCCTGGAATATATCACCGGCTTGGCCTGATTGCTAACTGGAGACCAGCAAATAAATCACGGGCCATCCCCGCTGGAACTTGTCGCTTTTTCTCTTCCCCTTTTACTTCGAAATTGGGCCATGAGGGGCCGCCCTAGGACCCTGAGCCACTCTGAAGGTCTCGGGGAGACCCCACAAACCTTTGATAGGGGTACTGTGTCTGGGGTCCTCTGGACCTCAGAACCTTCTGATCTGTGTGGCCTCTCTCCAGGACTCTTTCCTCCCCTCTGGCTCTCCTCTCTCCAATTGAGAGAAGTAAAGGAAAGTTAGGGTATGGCCCTAAGGCTAGTTCTCTGAGAGGAGGCAGTGAGTACCCCCAGAGAGCTAGAGCACCTGTCCTTGGGGTCTCGCCACCCTCTGACCCAGCTCAAGGAGGGAAACAGTGGTCTTCCTTTGCCCCAAGACAGCCTGGCCACTGTCCTGGACAGAGCCTGTCTGCCTTCTGGAGAAACTGAATTGCTCCAAAGGCTGATCACCTCTGGGTACTGGGGCCCCTTCCCAGCCAGCTCCCCAAGTCTGACTTAGAGATGGCAAGAGGGAGACATAGACAGACAGACAGAGATGGAGAAAACGATTTTTAACCCTTTGCACCTAGAAGCCACCTTTTCCCCCACTTCTCCCCCAACCCCCCAAATAGCCCAGGCAAGCCCCGTGCCCCACCCCCAGCAGAACCTCCCAAGCTCGAGAAACCCACTCAAGCAAGGGTGGGGCAGGAGAGACCCCAAAGCCAGGAGGGAAAGCAAGGGCAGACAAAAAGGAGGCGAGGGAGGGGGGAGACCCCGGAGCGCGGGAGACCAAGGGGGAAAGAGAAAAGGCTTCTCACCGTGGGGTCTCATCCATGGAAACATGAGGCTGGGAGACGAGTTTTGATTTAAGTGGCCTTGTCCTTCGCTACTGTTAGTGTTGGCGGAGGATTTACAGTCGGGATATTGCACCACGCTCGCCTCTTGCTGAGCCCCATAAAGGGACTGTCTGGGGAGCGCCTCGTAGCCATAGAATTTGGAGGCGTCTCCGTGGCAGCTCAGCGAGCACGGGTTCTGCTGGTAGCCCGAGTTGGAGATGCCCGAGGTGCCGTGGTGGAAGAAGTCTTGGACGTGGTGCGAGGCGTGCTGGAAGCCGGGCGCCGAGCCGCCGGGCCCGTACACCAGCGCATGGCTCCTGCCCACGCTCTGGGGGAACCGGCAGTCGTAATAGGCCGGTTCCAGGGACTCGCCGCCTTTGTATTTGGAGAACAGGGGGTTGACGAAGTAGGAGCTCATGCTGGGCACATGAAAACCCGCGGCCCCCTCCCCTCTGGCTCGCGACTCCCCCGCCCGGTACCCCCGAAACTCCCCTCCCCCCCGGAGCGAACCCCAGGCCGGCTGGCGCCCCGGGACTGGGCTGCGCTGGGGGCCCGGGGGCTGGGCAGGTGGGGGCGCCTGGGTGAGGGCCGGGCCGGCTCGCGGAGCTCCCGGGGCTGGGCGCGGGCGGCAGCGGGCGGGCGGCGGGCGGCGGCGGCGGCGGCGGCGGCTCTCTTCACTGTCGGTAGGTAGAGCTCGCGCTCTCTCACTTAGCTCTTTCCTTTAACAGCCCAGGCGAATTCCTCAGACTCCCGGCGGTGGCGGCGCTTACACGCGATTCGCGTTCATCAATCCACGACATGAAGACAGGCGAGAGAGAGAGAGAGAGAG
>PVIJ01025784.1:0-10120 GCA_004024925.1 Scalopus aquaticus
GGCATCAATTTTTAATACCGATTCATATTCAGTATTTCCACTGTGTCTTGCATGTAACTACATCAATCTTTTTAGGAAGAAGCAGCCTGGTAGACAAAGCTACATATTCAATTATGCATAACTCGGTTTCTTTTGTATTTGCTATTGCAAGCCCACTTGTTACTAAATGATATATTTTTAATTAGCTTTGTCTGCTTGGCACTCAGAAGGTTGACTTGGGCTCTCTCTAGAGTCCTGTTAGCCAAATGACCTGTTTCCGGTTATGGGCCCTTTCCTCTCCTAGGCAGGACAAATGACATGCATTTTATTCACACACTGGTCTTCAAAGATCTATATTAGTTTCATTTATTCCTCCCTCCCCCAGCCAGGTCTCTTGCCACTGTCCTACTTCTCACTCTTTTTCAGATGAATTTGCTTGTTCATTTCCACACTTACTATGCCCTTTCTTTTAGGTAGCTCTCCTGCCAAGTTGCTTCACAACTCTTGAGATCTAACTTTTGTCTTCAAAATCTCCTCCTATTTGAGTCTTCAGGGAGTAGAAATACTTTTTGTCTTAGCATTGGGTTTTCACTTAAATGTATATATAACTAACATATAATCAATTTGTATGCAGAATATATTATAAAATGTTGTACTGTAATTTTTCTTTTTTATGTTAAAATAGAACTTTAATTCGGCATTAGATTTCATAAATGTCAACTGATTTACTATTTACTTAGTGTCGTACCACCAGAATAAAGTTTATGCAATGTGTTCAAGATTCCCTATATATAACAATCGTTTCAAGAAATTGGATCATACCAAAGACATTGATTAAGGGACTTAAATTAATGCTAACATTCTTTGAGAACCTGAATCCTTACTAAAATCAATTATACTTGAGTTATATATTAATTTTTGAGATTCATCCAATTGTTATAGTTTTGTTACAGAGTTTTGAAATAAGTAACAACTGAACTGTAACTAATGGAAAGCCAAAGGTAAAGAGAAAAGGAAAATATCACCACTACTATGTTTGTATAGCTTTGTCTCGAAAGTAAAGGATCATTTTGTTCAAGTTTAGCAATTTTATTCTTCTCTTAGCAAGAACACAGAAAGATGAGGAAATTACTACTACAAATTAGTAGTAGTAAATTATTGGATAAATAAATAGTCCATAGCAGAACACTTGACAAGGAAACCGTAAAGTCTCATGAGTCTCTACATACCTTAACTTACCTATTTGACTAGAATAAACACAAGAACAAACAATTCTCCCTTCTTTCTGTCTTTCTAGTTCTAACATTAGAGACACTCATGTTTACAAGGCAAAGAAGAACACAGCCTGCTGGATAGTACTTTTTAAAATATGAATCTAGTGGAAAAATTTCTGGCACAAGCTATTTTGCCTTAAATATCTCTTATTAGCAAATTAGTATGAATTTGTTCATCAAACTGATTATTGTCTTCAAAATTCTTAAATTTACACTGGGAAGAAGAAGAGGGCAGATCCTTGATAACAAAATGGCATCAGTGAAAAGTGATCTGTGATCCTTAGAAAAAGTGTCACTTGAAAATGTGACATTGAATATGAAAATTATATTTGGGGAAGGTAACGGGAGTTGAGATGAAAGTTCACTAATTGAGATTTGCAGAACAATTCACCCCACCATATCAAATTATATCTTTATGTTCTCTAGCTTTGTCTCCTGTTTGCTCCTAGTTTATGTCTTCATTATTGTTATAATAGCAAGGTTTTCTTTATAGATCTCATTATAGAACAGAATAGTATAAAGAAAAAACTAAATTTTGCATCATCCTTCTGCTCAATGAAAATAGAATGAACAAGATATATTGTAATTTCTTCTATTTTCACTAAGTCTAAGATAGAGTAAATATACCATTTCTGGAAAAAACAGTGTTAGTGTAAACCCATATAAATGAAGATCAGGTAACAGTTATGAAAATTGTATTAATTAGTACCCACTATTAATTGTATGGTTAAAAATATTACCGTTTTATTAAAGAAATATGCATTAAATCATATATCCAAAAATATTTATCAGTAATCTATACAATTAAAGTACTCATCTAGGTGTTTTAAGTAAAGAGAATAAAACAAACAACTGATTTGCTCTCATGGAATTTAAATTATACTGGATTAGACAGGAATTATCAAGTGAAAATTTAGATTATTTCAAGTACTAATAAATATTATGAAGAAAATAAAAAGGATACTCCGACAGTGTCTGGGTAAGAATGAAGTTTTAGATAAGGAGGATATTTAAGTGGTTGATATGTGGGAGACAGTCTTGTGAAGATCTAGGGGTACAGTGCTCAAAGCAGAAGTGACAGCAAGTGATCATGTGATGGGAACAGGACAAAGAACGTTCAAGAAAACAAAATGTGCTGGACATGAAGAGAAGGCATGGAAAGGTGCCAAGAAATGCTCAATGACATCTGGAGTGTCTTCTAACAAGTTTAGACACAATTTAAAATAAAAAATACCATTGGGGGCTTTTACATACTTTATTTGCAGTTTCTACAACGTGAAATTGCATGACTCCTACCTCACCCCTATTTGCTATGAAGGAAATCAGAGTGATGATCTTAAACTACAATGTTTTGATAGCCACTTGTCAAAAGTTAAACCACCTAACATTTTTTTATTCTTCTGGAATTTTTAGTTTTATGTATTTTTATTTCTGAGGAGAGTTCAATGATGAGAAGTTTGGCAAAGAAATTTTGTGGAGAGAAAGGAAAGTTTGAGTAGAATTATTGGCATTGGGATAAAGGTTCTGATTTGGACTTCTTCCCTGATGATTTTTGTTTCCAATGAGAAAAATGGGAAAGTATGAGCTCAGTTGTAGAGATGCTAAGTTTGATTTGTTTTCCCTGTAGATCCCACATAACTAAAATCAAAACTTATGTCATTCTTGCCTATTTTTCTTCTCTGTGTATCTGAACAGAGAGAGAAAATAAATTTTGGGATTAAAAGCAACTTTTAGAGGAAAAAGGATATAATGGTAGTGGGAAAGAAAGTAAAGAAGTGGATCTAAGACTAAGAGTGAAATGGCAGAAAACTATTTGATCTAATTTTAAAATTTTGTATGCCAGTAAGTTATTTGCTAATACACATTAAGTGTAATAAAATAACCTGCATATTGGGAAATGGTTGGGAAATGTTTTTGGAATGTTGGTGTAAGAACACTAATCTGTTCTTCCTTTAATCTTGTACATGTGTGTGTACACATACATACACACACACAGAAACAGAATGTGAAAAAGAGGTAAATAAATGGCTGTGACAACAGTGAAAATATTGATACAGTTGTTAAAAATAAAGGTGAAATGGAGAACTGAATTGAGAATTCTCTGAGCAGGCAAAATTAAACCTAACTTATTTCATGAGCATAAGTGAAATTTACCTTAGGTTATGTCTTGAAAATATCTCTGGTAGTCATGGAAATACAAAATACAACCATTTTTTAAAAAGTAAGAAACTTGTCTAAAATGAAAACAATATGAGTCTTGAAAATCACAGTGTGAAAAAATAATACAGACAAAAAAAATCTGCATCCTATATAATAAAAGATTAGTATCAAGATTACTAATGATCTGTGTATTTATGTAGCTATAGAAATGACAGATACTAGAGATATATAATCATAGATGATAGATATAGACATAGATTTATTCATATGTTGCCATTCAATAAGCCACACACAAAAAAAATGGTTTAAATCAGCATCTCTATTAACGCTGAGGAATGTAAAAAAACACAAGTTGACTAAAACAAGTTAGTT
This sequence comes from Scalopus aquaticus, assembly GCA_004024925.1. Lineage (NCBI taxonomy): Eukaryota > Metazoa > Chordata > Mammalia > Eulipotyphla > Talpidae > Scalopus > Scalopus aquaticus. Next base: position 3,786 of record PVIJ01025784.1, read on the forward strand.
GATAAAGGGTTACTAAAACATTAATACATTATATTTTAAACACAGAATAATGTTATAAAGCTCAGGAATCAAACACATATAGCAAAAGTAAAAAAATATGAAAATACAATAAGCTAGATTAGGCTGTCTCTGTGATTTTATAAAAAAGGGCAAAGAAAATCACAAACCAAAAGGAATAAAAGGAAGAGAAGGAAAGGGCAAGAGGGAGGGTGTGAGGAGGAAAAGAATCTCATATATATCCAAAAAGCATTCCTGGTTATTCTTGCCTCTCCAGTGAAAAGTAGAGAAGCCCATTATCTTTTCCCCAGCTGCTAAAATTTTCTTAAGTTGAGTCTATACTGCTATTACTACTAGCACAGAGTTACACAATCAAAATAGGAGAAATAAACAAAACACATTGATCCTACTTAAGAGATGTTACTGTCTTGCTGGCAAGGGGAGCATAGCACAGCAATACCACCTACAGACTTTTGAGAACGAAACTTCTATGACTCAGTTTATGCCTTTCATTTTGGGACTGATTTTCTAAAGAGATCACAGTAGCTCTTCATGAACAAGGAATGATGTTTCTCTTTGTATGGTGATTTACAAAGTTGAAGTCAGTATCATACAACAGTCATTCCACAAAGGCGTACTCCTGCAAGGTTAGGAAGCTTATATCAGAAAGAGTTTGGGGCCTCCCTGGTAGCACAGGAGTTGAGCGCTGCACTGTGAAGCTGTTGGCAGCGCGCGATGCGTGAGTTCGAGGCCCTGCCGGGGAGATTCCCACATGTTGCGGCAGACCTCTCCTGCCTCACCCGCTGCTCCCCTCAGCAGTGTATTTCTGATCTGCTTGTTCTGATCCCTACTCTGTCTCTGGTGAACCCTCTCGCTGCCCCATGCCTCTGGCATGTACCTCAGCTTGTACGTATAAATAAATTTTTAAAAATCTTAAAAAAAAAAGAAAAAAAAAAAGAAAAAGTTTGGATCTCAAGAATAATGCAGACCTAAAACGACAGTTATAACTTGACCTAAGTTTTTGGTTAAGAAGGCATCCCTCCTGTTCTCTTGTTGAATTTGGTTTCAACGATTTCATAACCTATACTTGGGACTTGGCCCCAGTAAAGGCTATTTTAGCCATTTGACATGCTATAAACAACCTGATAAATTAATGAATTGACATATATGTTTTACACACACACACACAAATAGTATATGCACTGTGTATGTATACACACATAAAAAAAGGTGAAATCTTACCATTTGAGAAAACGTGGTTGGACCTTGAGGGGATTGTAATAAGTGAAATAAATCGGAGGGAGAAAGACAAATATGGGGTGATTTCACTCATGTGGATTATAAAAAACAAAGCAAAGGAACAGCAAAACCAAACCTAAGCAAACCCTTGAAATCTCATTATGTAATAGAGGCTACCAGAAGCAGAGAATGTAATGGTGTAGGGGCAAAATGGAGCAAAGGGGAGAGGAGGCTCAATGGACTGTGAGAGAAGATTATTGGTGCTATAGTGGTGGTTGTGGTGTGATAACTTATATTTGGAGAGGTATAAACTTATGCCTTTAAAATATATACAGTGCTATAAATCAATGCTACTTCAATAAACACAACTGAAAAAAAATGTAAAAACAGTAATTTTTTTACATTGTAATAAAAATTAAAAATTGCTTGTAATATATGATTCAGGTTAATGAGAAAACTGAAGTAGGTCACAAAATATGCTAAAGTTTTATATTTATTAGCTAATAATACTTTTGTTGAATTATTATATGATTATCATGTGGGACCTGAGTTTTATTAAATATATTTCAAACAGACTATTTCAATTGAACACCCTTTGCTGAAATTAGGTTATATTCCAGCTCATGCAGCAAATTTGTATGTAATCAATTTGTACACTTTAGACCCTTTAACTAAGTCTACCTCTGTTAGGTCTATGTCTGGGTGGATTTGTATGAGCTTCCATGCTTTCCTGTTTTTGTCTCATTTTTGCAGAAATGATAAGCCCTTCGCCCCTCTGCCAGCTCTGGTTGATATTAGCCTCTGGGATCAAAAGTTATTAGAGGAAAAGTATAGAGCAGACTGACAGAACGATTTTATAATCCTATTGTCCTAGGAAAGTAGGCTAATGAGGGTTGACTAGTGCAAATAAAAATGATCATGCAATGCTCCAGGCACCACACCTCTATAAATAGTGAAGAGCACATCCTATAAAAAAGCCTCGCCTGCTGCCACTGATGCTGGCTGATGATGTTAACCCAGTCCAATTAGATAGAAGAATGAGATAATCCTCTCCCCTCAACCCTTTATCTGTCTCCTTAATACCATTGACACTGAGATGATCTCTACCAATATTTTTTAGAACAAAGGCTATATACCTAAGTTATGTTCATTATCTGTTGTTCTCATAATTCAACATACTAACTCCCCTTATATATGAATTTTCTGTACAAACAATAAAGAAATGAAGTTACTTGAATGAATTTAATCTAGAGGAGGCAATATTTTTGAAAAAGAATCTGGGGTGCAAATAATATCCTTTGACAAATATAATTTTAAGTTTACATGAGTGACAACCATAAGACCCAGTCATATTCCACCACCTGTGGCATACAAGTACTCAGAGGTATTTTTGTTCAAGTGCTCTAGACTTTCATTAGCCAACGAAAATATTTGGTGGGAACATACCTGCTGTCCTGGAAAGACAGAATTCCTATGGAAGACAACACAATATCCAGAGAAATAAGAACCATGTATATAAAGAGGGCAATACAAATGAATTGGAAATATAGCCTTGTTTAATATGTGACGTTGTGGGAACTGGTTCATTATTTAGAAAAAATGAAGGTAGATTTTCATCTAATATTACAATTCCATTCATGCCAAAAAAGAATTAAATACCTGGGAATAAACTTAAGAAAGGAGGTGAAGGATCTGTACAATGAAAACTGTAAAACACTACTAAAGGAAATAAAAGAAGACACAAAGAAATGGAAAGATACCACATGCTCATGGGTAGGAAGATTTAACACCAGTAAAATGACCATACTTCTCAAAGCAATTTATCAAAATACTAATTACATTTTTTAAGGAAATACAACAGTCATCAAATTTATATGGAACCACAAAATTCCCCAAATAGTCAAAACATTCTTGAGAGAAAAGAAGAAAAATGGAGGCATCACATTTGCTGACTTGTTGATTACACAGCAACAGTAATCAAAACAGTATGGAGAACAAAACAGAAAAACAGAGCAATGGAAGAGAATTGAAAGCCCAGAGATAAATCCATATAAATATAGACAGCTAACTTTTGATCAAGGAATTATGGCAATGCAGTGGAGAAAAGATAGCCTTTCCAATAAACAGTGTTGGGAAAAAAATAGTCACATGCAAAAAAAATAAATAAGTACCCATATTTAACACCATACATGAAAATTCACTTAAAATGGATTAAAGACTTGGACATAAGAACCAAAACCATAAAGTCCTTGAAACAAAGTATAGGGGACATACTACAAGACATCCACCACAAATTGTATTTGGGAATAAAACACACAAAAAAGCAAAAATAAACAGGTAGAACTATATCAAACTTAAAAGTTCTTATAGCTCAAAAGAAACCATCACAAAAACAAAAGGCAACCTACAGAATAGGAAAAAGTATTTGTATATCATACATCTGATAAAAGTTTAACGTCCAAAATTTACAAAGTATTTACACGATCAAACAGCAAAGAAACAAATGACCCAATTAAAAGGTGAATCTCAACAGACACTTTTCTTAAGAAGACTGTTAGATGGCCTATAGAATATGAAATATGTTCAATATCACTTATTTTAAGAGAAACGCAAATTTAAACCACCCCATGAGAGTGGCTCACATTAAAAAAAAAAAGAGTGAAATTAACAAATGTTGGCAAAGTTGCAGTGATAAAAGACCTCCACCTTTGGTGGGAATGCAAGTTTATATAGCCTCTGTGGAAAATGGTATGAAAATGTGTCAAGAAAATAAAAATGGCAATCACACTTGACCCAGCAATATAACTATTAGGTATCTAGCCAAATAACATGAAAAATTTAACATTAAAAGATCTATCTATACCTATGTATGTAGCAACACGCTTACAACTGTCAAATCATGGAGCCAGACCAAATGCCCTTCAACAGATTAATGAATAGAGAAACTGTGGCATATATATTCAATGGAGTATTACACAGCTGTGAAGAAAGATGAAATGGTGGCACTTGGCACATAATATATGGACCTTGAAGTGATTATGGTGAGTGAAATCAAAGAGTGAAAGATTTCAGATGGTTTCACTCATCAGTAGAATATAAGTATACAAAAAATAATTAGAAGAAATTAAAATCTGAACTCAGCAAAAAGAAAGATAATGGTTACCAGAGGGAATAAGGGGAAAGGTGGAGAGGCTGGGGGAGGGAGGCAGATGGGGTATAGGCATGGATGGTTTGGGGAAAAAAAATAAAGGCCTGGGTTATACTCCTAAAAAAATACATACAAAATTAAATTCTACATGGATTGCAGAATTTAATTATATACATACATTTACATAATTTATATATCAATTATATATAGCTATGCATAGCTATAGTTATATTATATATAGTTATGCATAGATAATATAATCACACAAATGTATATAACCTATAAAAAGTGTGCATATAACACAAAATGCAGGAGAACATCTTTTCATATTAAGAATATAAAAGTACTTTTAAAACATTATGTTATAACTTGATGAATTTAATTTTACCCAAAAGTTAAGGAGGGGTTTTGAACTCTACCTTTTCTTGACAGACAGCTTTTATCTTGGCACCTCCACTCTTGACATGCTGCAATAACTGTGGACCTTACACACAACTAGTCAACATCTCTATCAAATTGCCCATATCAGTAATATATTGCTCATATTTAAATTATCCCAATCATAGGCCTCCCTGGTGGTGCAGTGGTTAAGTGCTGCGCTGTGGAGCTGTCGGCAGCGGCGGCACGAGTTTGACCTTGGGCCAGGGAGATTCCCACATGGTGTGACAGACCTCTCTTGCCTCAGCCACTGCTCCCCTCAGCAGTGTATTTCCGTCAATCTGCCTGTTCTACTCCCCACTCTGTCTCTGGTGAACCCTCTCACCGCCCCACACCTCTGGCCTGTACCCCAGCTTGTATGCATAAATAAATAAATTTAAAAAAAATAATAATAAATTATCCCAATTACTTCCTAAAATGTAGCCATTGGGTATTAACTAATACATTATGGGAATGAGGAAAACATAATAGCCAAATTTAAATAAAAATTGATATATTGAGGGAAGATATTTACAATATCTAAAAACAGTGAGAGACTGGAAAAGGCACGGTACACTTGCAAATCAATAAATTACATTAAAAAAATAAAATTTAAAACACAGAAAGAGTGTTTGAATTTGTTCAAATTGATATAAATTAAGGCAAGACTGGGTTTATTTTAACCTTTTAAGATCAACCACGATTAGAAAACTGGATGATACCGAGTTTTGCTAGAAACATGGACTCAAGAATCTTTATCCCCTACTGGTGGGATTGATGTAGCCAAAGGAAATATATTTTATTGAAGAGCAATTCTGCTCTTGCTTTATACACTATGGTCCTTAAGGGACATATTTGAGGATGTTCATTCTATTGCTGCTCATGATGGTACAAAAATAGAAATAATCTTGGTGTTCATCTCTGGAGATGTGGGTAAACAGTATGTAGTAGGTGCATAGCATGTCACAGGCAAAGAAAAATAGAAATACACAAGATAGACTCAAACTGATATATAGATATAAAAACATTTTCATATAATAGTTGTTCATTTGAATAAATAACAAGATGATATATAACATCACAACATTTAAATATACTAATTACATAGTCAAGTAAAATAACACACAGGTTTCAAGTTACAAAGAAAAAACAAATAGTGTATCAATACGTTAAATATTTAAAGCAAGATCTTAGTCTGAAAAAATGAAAATAATGTACTGTGACATAAGAAATATGATTAAATAAACTAGTTGCTTCAAGTACCAACAACAAAGCACAAAGAGGTATTGTTTCCATTCTCATGACCTTAAGGAATTTTTGACTTTCAAAGTTTTGCGCACAACTGGTGAAGAAGCATTTGGGGAAATATGGAGAATGATTTTGTGGTGCTGTTATCTATTTCAACTGTGAAGTGACCAGGCAATTTGGTTTTCTAATTACTGCTCATTCCTCTATGAAACTCAATTTTTCCACACCAACAACTATTGACCAGGACAGAGAATATTTCTCTCCACTCACCTCCTCCCCCTCCCCC
>PVIJ01025786.1:0-10116 GCA_004024925.1 Scalopus aquaticus
TGTATCCCTAACAGTTGTCAGAACATTCTTATGTTCTTGGGTCATCTGCAGCTCCACTGAGCCTGAGATGTATGTACTTTCACTTTCTGCAGGGACCTGTCCTCAACCCTTGCAGTTCGTCTTTCACTAACCCCTTGTCCTCCATACTCTTGGTAAAAGCAGGAAAGCTTTAGCCTGGATTTTTGCTATGTCTAAAATATTCATTTTTCTCTCCCACATAAGGAAAACTTTGCTAGAAAGACCTTATTTATTATTTGGCATAAAATAAGTATTGTAGTCCATGTCTTTTTTGAAATGTGCTACTTATACCAAGTAGGGATAAAAATGCTATACTGAAATGACTTTTAGAGTGAGACTTCAGATGAGTAAAGGGGAAGAAAGCTGTATTTATTGAACATCTACTGTATGTCATGTATGCTACTGTACAGACATAGGCAGTAGACATAGGCCACAGATCTAGTCTTCTCAACAACCTGTACCATAGATATTACTCATATTAGTAAGCACAGAATCTGAGATTTAGAGAGAAAGTAATTTGCCCCAAATCACACAGCCCATAAAAAACAGAGCTGGATTTTAGAGTTAGGTTAGTTTTGTTCCAAAGTTTATAATCTCAACCACAGTGTTAAGATGCACAAAAATGGTGTTTCATTGACTTCTGTGACATTATTGTAAGGCAAACACTGTTATCCTCACCATTTTAAGTCATCTTACTATTAAAATTCATATTATAGTTCAGGTGATGTTGCATTAGCAGGGACAGTACATTTTTCATAACATCTTGGAAATATATAATGGGATTCTTATTTAACAGAGTTTTAAAAAAGATATATTACCATGTTTTTTTTACCTCTGAAATCAAGATGAAGAAACAAATCTGAGATTGGTTTTATCCTTTCTAGAAAGGCTCATAGTCCTTATCTTTGCTAGATGAATCAGAGAAGTTCATGCTTTGAGATTTCAGGTTTCTGCCTACCCAAAGGACCCCTTTTTTGTCATCTTCATATTTACCCTCTCACCCAGGATACATGGTTTCTTTTCATGTTTATCTTAGCATATATGAGATCTTCTTGACCACCTAGAAAGATAGAAGTTTGCCACTGATTCTACCAGAAATTCTTGGGATATCTGTTTTTAATGGTTCTTCTTGGAGAAGGAGGAGGAACCTCATAAGACATGGTTCCCCAGTATTCCACAGCTGAAGGCAGGACTCTTATTTGTCACTTTCTCATCAAGCCTTTATTGACTCTGCTCTTCCCAGGAACACTCACATTGTTGGCTTCCCCACCCCCTGTGATGCCATAGCATAAAATAACAAACTTTGATTATGATGTGCTTGTCAAGTGCTGAGTCCCCCCAGGTGTCTCCTGGAAAAACCTGTTGATCAAGCAAAGATAGTTAGATTTATTGCAGTAAAGAAGAATATCTACCGTAATCACTGAGTATTAGTAGTGTTTCAGAAGGGAAGTCAGGGCAGGATATTGATAAGGTTTAGGTCTTGGGGTGGGTGAATTTTATTTGGGTTTGGCAGCCAGAGAACTGGTTGAGTTTGGGCAAAGTTGATGATGCCAAGAGGTGAAGGCATTGAAGTAAGTCTTATTGAACAAATTCATTACTAGCAACAAGTAAGCTATTTTGGATTGTCATAGTCTTATCTTTTAGGAGTGGGTACTTCCGGGTACAAATAGGTACATCATTTTGCTTATTCTCAATAGGGCTTAACAAAAAGAGAGAACACTAGATTCCAAAATTATTAATACAGGGGCAGGAGAGTATGTTGACTTTAGTCATTAATGTTACATTCTATTAATCTTTTTAACCTACTGGTGTACAGGCATAACAGTGTGGTGTTGAGTCACTTGTTGTTTCTGACCTCCCCACAATTTTTGCTAATTCTGATAGCAGTGAGGAGACAGTATCATGTTTATTTAAATCACCTCCCATACAAAATCATCTCACATATTTCTGGCTGTGTGGGATTCACATTTTTGGAAATACCATCAATATTTCTTAGTGGGAACTAAGGAGTGCAGAATAAAACACAATTATCTATCTCTCATCTAAAGTTACCTCCTTTTTTAAAACAGTTGCAGAAAACTCACATTGTATATGTTGCATAAGTGTTCTTTCCACACTTTTGAAATTCTTATTTCTTTGTTTTTCTATTGCTCTTTCTTTTTTCTGGAGAAGATAGTGAGACCAAAGTTAGATAAATGTAATATAAATCCAGTTAGGTTATATTCTGTGTTCAGAAACTGAGAATTTGGTGATACGAGTCTTCCTTTCAAATGTCCACCTTAAAACTCCCATTAATGTGTACTTAGAATAAATGCAGTTCCACATAGAGGACAAATTTTGAATTGTAATTTCTTTGGGGGAAAACTTGCTTCAACTTTGTGAGCAGAAGAAACAGTGTACTGGATTCTGTGCAAAAGATTATTGATCCTCCAGGCCACTTTTATATCATATTGTAAAAGCTAGATTGTAATTGTGTGGCAAGTAGAAAAGTACAATAGTGCTTTCCAGAAAACTCAACTTCCTTTTGACTCCAATCCTACTTGAATATTACTTCATTAGATGTGAAGAAAGAGCCCAGCCTTCTCTTGAAGTGGCAAAGGCCTTCTCCTTTCCTCCCTTGGGGTATTACTCATGGCTGGGGAAGAATGTCTCACATAGTACTTCTTTGCACTCTGAGATGTGTGGACACAGCATGTGCAAAACTGCCTCAGAGACCAGGCAGGAGTGTGAACTGGAAGTATATTTTGCCTCATGTGCCTCCAGCTTCTTTACCTCCAGCCTTTAACGTCACTCTTTTTCACTTGGTGGCCAATGGTGTGTTGTCCCTTAAAACCCGGATAGGATCTGAGACTCGTTTTTACAGAGGATGTGTCTTGGGGCAGGTGGGGGTGCATCTTAATTGGGGAGAATATTCTTTGGCATCTGCAGTATTTTTTTCTGATCGTGTTCTAGAAATAATGCTGGTGGTGGTACACAAAGAGCACAGCCTCCCGTCTCCCTCCACATTCTGCTCATTACACTTCTTAGAGGACTCTTGAGGAGGGTCATGTTTGGCAGATGGGTAGCGCCAGGGACAGCGAACAGCACACAAATGAAAAAAGTTGGGAGAGGTCAGGTAAGGCAGGTTTGGCGGGCTCTGATCCCTGTGGTCCAGCCTGAGACTGTTCCCACAATTGAACAAAATGGTTGAAATCCAGGATTTCAGGATGTTACATTCAGAACATGTGGTGTCCTGTTTGTACTTAAGTAGATTCCAGAAGTCCTGGACACCTTTGACCTGAAGCAAATACACCCTCTTCTGGGAAAGCCATTTTCCCTCTTATTAATGAAAAACAAAGAAAACCAGTTGTTAGTTCACACATATTTGTGTTTTTATTGTTAAAGAGATAATAATAAAGGAGAAGATCCTGCCAGCCCTCAATCAGCTTCCTTCTCCCCATCCTTCCAACCCCATTCCTTCTGAGACTTCCTTGGAAACTTTCTAATTAGCTTTGGAAGGCATCCCTAAAGAGAGATCTGGCATGCAGATGTCCTTGGTGAACTAGGGTGAGCTCCCATCTTGTGTGTCCTCTGGCCTTTTTTTTAAATCAAATTCTAAATGAACCAGAAGTCACATCATATATTAGATTTCTTTTATATATATATATATATATATATATATATATATATATATATGTATGTATGTGTGTGTGTGTGTGTATTTTTTATTGTTATTTATGTCTTTTACATTTTGTATTCCCCTTGGGTAACCCACCACCAATTCACCTGTGATCCATCTCCGTGGTCCCTTGTGTCCTTTTCTACTCCATTTTGTACCCTTATCCTCCCCTCCCCCTGCCCCCCCCAACCCGGTGAGTGTCTCTCTCCTATTTGATTTCCTTATAGTCCTGTTTTTCTCTTTATTTCTGGCTTATTTCACTAAGTATGATCCCCTCTAATTCCAAAAACAAAGCCAATAGCTCAGTCAAAAAATGTGCACAAGAGTTAAAAAGACACTTCTCCAAAGAAAGCAAATGGCCAACAGGTACATGAAAAAATGTTCAACATCACTTATAATCAAGGAAATGCAAATCAAAACCACTATGAGATACCACCTCACACCTGTGCGGATGGCACACATTAAAAATACAGGCAACAACAAATGCTGGAAAGGATGTAGAGAAAAAGGAACTCTTCTACACTGCTGGTGGGAATGCGAACTGGTCCAACCACTATGGAAAGCTGTATGGCGATTCCTCAAACTGCTAAACATGGAGCTTCCATACGACCCAGCAATACCACTTTTGGGAATCTACCCAAAGGACACAAAAACACTAATCCAAAAGGATATATGCACCCGTATGTTCATTGTGGCACTGTTCACAATAGCAAAGGTATGGAAGCAACCCAGATGTCCAAAAATAGATGGTTGGATCAAGAAGATGTGGTACATATACACAATGGAATACTATTCAGCATCCTCTGGCCTTTTAATAAATGTTCATCACGTGACTCACTTCAGTGTGTCTTTTCACCTCCAGCCTGGAGAAGCTGGAAGGCAGTGCCCTGAGACTGAATTCAATCACAGGAGGTGGGATCTTGCTGACAGAGAATACTCAACTCTGAGCCATGTCTATGAAAAACAACCGGACATTTTTTTAAAAGTCATTCCTCTCTGAATAGATAGTGCCTCTCAAGATCTTCATGTTAAGTCAGAGCTTCCTTTTTGTTGCCTGCTCTGTTTTCCATCCCTGCCCTTCCTGGATGCTGCTGGAGAGAACTGCTGCCTTTAGCACAGGCTTAGCATAGGTTCTCTCCCCCTCCCTGCACTCCTCTACCCTTGTTTCTCCCCAGACATTGCCCCTTTTGGGGAACTTCCGCTGGTTCTCTGCAGGGTGGCTCTGAGGAAAATGCTGAGTAAAGCTTGAAACTAGTCAGTCCTCAGTCCAAGCAGAAGCCATGACCTTAGTCAGCTGCAGACAGATAAGGGTTGCCCTGGGTTTCTGAGAAACTGCCTTCTCAAGCAAGTTCCTGCAGCAGCTTGCTGCTTCCCCCAAACCCAGGGCTGGACACTGCAGACAAAGCCAACAGGGCAGCTGGAGCATCTCTGGACACACATGAAAACTTGTGAGTAGTTAAAAGCGCCAGCCCCTTGGGGAGAGCCAGGCCAAGGTCACTGGTCAGCGTGGTTTAAAAGGAGCATCAGGTCCCACTGGTTTGCACTGACTGGGCACCCACCTGCAGCTCTGCAGAGGCTGTAGGTTTCCTGTGGCTCCAGCTGCTCTTCAGGCACAAGAGACACACTGCCCAGGTGCTGGCTGCAGCCCTCAGGGAGCTGAGCAGTTCCAGGGTTGTGAATGTCCCCAGTTCCCCAGGAAGTTCCGTTTGGTGAGTGTGGGGTGCAGGGGATCAGACTGGAGGTGGAGGGAGCTGAGGGCAAATATGTAGATGTGACTTGGATTTGCCCCTTCTGGTGACTTTGTATCTACAGGATGCCCTAAAATCCTGGACTTGAAGGAATTTGTAAGTGTTTGAGACCAGGTTTCTTCAAAGCTTTATTTGGAATTGGAAAGGGCATGGCAGCAGTGCTGTTAGAAAGTGTGGTCCAAGGACTAGCATCCCCTTCTAGCACCTTCTAGCGTGTCAGTTCATCCACTTATCTGTGCACCGGTACTGAGTTGTTTCCCACTCTTGGCCATTGGGAATACTGCTGCTATGAACATAGGGGTGCAGGTATCTCTTCCTGCTTTGTTTTATGTTCTTTGGATAAACACCCAGGAGGGGTATAGCTGCATCATGTGGTATTTCTATTCTTAATCTTTTGATGAACTGCCATACCGCGTTTTCTATGGCTGTGATGTCGTGTATACTTGTGATGAAATAGCACTCAGCTGTAAGAAAAAAGTAAAAACATGAAATCCTGCTGTTTGTTACAGTATAGATGGAACTAGAGGGTGCTGTATTTAATGTCAGGTGGAGAAAGAAAAACACCATATGATTTTCATTCATGAGATAAAGAAACAAATGAATGACAAGACTAAACAGACTTTCAGATTATACTAACAAAATAGTAGTTACCAGAAAAACAGGGGGAGTTGTTAAATTGGGTAAAAATGGTCAAATGTTATAGTGATGGGTGGAAGTCAGAATTCTGGTAGTGAACATAAGGTTGTACATTCAGATGTTTATTTATAAGACTAGGCACCTGAAATCTATATAATGCTATAAACCAATGTTGCTTCAACTTAAGAAAAAAGAAATACAAATTCATGGATCCCATCCTATACTTGCTGAAACAGAATCTCTGGGAATGGGCCACATTAAGGTGTGTTCTAACAAGTCCTCCAGGACTCCAGGCGATTCTGATGCAGCAAAAGTTTAATAACTTCCACCTTAGAAATCATTCAGTCTCACCCCATTCAGAAGCCTCCCACTCCCTCAAAAAGCAGTAATGGGTTCATAGACAATGAGTGAAGATATATTAAGGACATTGAAACACTCATGGATTGTGGAAAATGTGATTCTCTTTCAAACTGTGAATTGTGATCTTTGAGATTTTCCCCAAACAAGCATTCATGGCTTTAACAAACATTTCTGAATTTCTACTCTGTGGAAGGCTCTAAGCAAGGTTCTTTCAAAGCAGAGGAGGGAGTTGGATACTCTTTGCATCTCTAGACTGGTAGTATATTACTTCTTTAACCAGGCTCTTTGTCACTTGGTATAGTGTTCATACCTCATGTTTATTCTGGGTTTTGGCATTTAAGTACTCCTTCTGAAGTTAATTTTTGTTATTATTTTAATCCATTATTATTTTAACCCTGATTACGTATTTTGAGTAAGTATTTGCTTTGTTAGTTCTGAAAAAAAAAATCCTTCGGCAGAACTTACATTGTCTAGACATATTTCTTGAGCTCTGCATTAAAGCTGGCGTGATGTATTTTACAAGTAGAATAAATAGGGATCTGGAGATTTCTTCTGAATCAAAGTGAGGAAGACAGTTTGTTACCTTCTCTAAATAGTCAAGTGCCAGAGCTAGCTACCTCATAAAAATTCTGAGAAGAAATTGGTTGCTATGGGAATGCCCCTTAGAAACAAATAGGGATGCTGTGTAGACCCAAGTTACACTGAACCTGTCCCCAAGGTTCTGGACATGCCTGCTATGCGGCAGGCTCTTCATCACTGCCGAGAACCTCACTGGTGAAATACCTGATGATGTGATGATGAAGGTTCTATGAATGGTTTGCTGTCAGGTGTGTGTGTGTTGCAGGGGCAGGGGTGTTATTCTTCTTTTCCTTCAGTGGTTTAATTTAAATATTAAGTCTTCTGACTCATATTAAGTCCACTACTGACTCATTCTGAGATTCTGGAACAGATATCTTGGCTGCTTCTCAGTTTCTCCCCTTCTTCAGAGGCTGAATACAAGATATGTGTTTTTGAATGATGCCAATGTTATTCCAAAGCGTCTCCTCAGAGTTGCCTACATGTTGTATGGTTACAACATTGAATCTTTATTAATAGGTTAAAACAGGAAAATACTTAACACAGTGATTATATATTTAATTATGTGTGCATGATTTAAGTTAGAACATCTGAAAGACATTCATGGATTGTAAAGACTAACTTCTATTTGAAAACAACTTTGGAAATGTTGGTAAGACAGAGCTATTCCTAGGAACGTTACAAGCTTGTGAAAACACAGTGTGACAGTGTAAATATCCCATGCTGATCTTAGCTGCACAGTTTGTTCATAAGTATTCAGAGAGCACCAACTCAGCATCCTTTTATTTTTTTAATATTTTTAAAGATTTGTTTATTTATGCATACAAGAACTGGGGTGTAGGCCAGAGGTGTGCAGTGGTAAGAAGATTCACCAGAGACCGAGTGCGGTGCAGATCTGGTGGTTCTATTGAAACATACTGCTGAGGGGAGCAGCAGGCGAGGCAGGAGAGGTCTGCTGAACCATGTGGGAAGCTCCCTTGGCTGGGGATCGAACTTGTGCTGCAGTGGATGCAGATAGCTTCATAGTGCTGAGACTTACCCATTGTGCTACCTGGGAGGCCCTCAGCATCCTTTTATACTGAAGTTCATGATTTACCACAAATACCTTATTTCTGTGGCAATTTATGTCATGATTTTCCTACTTCAAGTTCACATCACCCTCCAAATGGGAAGAGTTTTTAACCTGGAACATTTACTGAGAACCCTCTAGCAATGACAGTGGAGGATAGGAATTCACTCGAGATGTATACTTTTCATGGCATTGCATTTTACTTTGAGATTGCCCATGGCATTCTGGTAGGATTTCAGGTCCAGGTCCTCTCTGAGCAGGTGCATAGGAGGAAGCTGTGGGCACTAGGCAAAGCTGGTATTTAAGATACAAATAAGATATATGCCTGTCTTATGGGAAAGGACTAGCTGGTGGTATATGTGTCAGTTGCAGCATTTTTGTCAATCCCCAGTGGTACCTCTTTAGAGTCCGCTGACCTGTTTGAGTTCTTGTTCTTCAAGCCACTCTCAGGGGACATACAGTAGTTCAAGACTTCATCTCTGAAAGGTCACTATAAAATTCCACATTCTTTGATGGTGCCATGTGACACTTTGTGACTTCTCCCTCAGCTATCTCTCCTTCACTAATTATTATCTTATAAGATAATAAAAGACATGAAGAGCCCAGAATAGTGGCATGAGAGCTTTATAAAAGCAGTGAGTGCAGTGGAAAGAACACCATTTTTGCAATCAGAGAGTCTACAGGTTTTTGGACAGCTTTATTACCACTCAATTTCTTCAGTAATATAGACATAATTATAGTGCAAAAGACCCAATTTTCTGCTGGGTCATCAACCTTTTATGTATTTTTCATTGGCAAATATTTAGCTACAAAGGATTCCTGGAGATGCATTTTTATAACTGAGCACATTGTCGTGTCCATCAAGATATGGGTTCTTTTATTAAAGAAAGAAGGAAGATGGGTTATCTAGAAGTCTTTGCCCCAGGAAGGCTGGGCAAGAACAGTTCTTTAGAAAATGGCAGTTGACAGCGATCTGGTGGTAGTGGTGTGTGTGTGTGTGTGTGTGTGTGTGTGTGTGTGTGTGTGTGTGTGTACACGTATGCACATGTGGGGAAAAGAAGTTGGTAGAGATAATTTGATAGTAAATTTCTATGCAACTGCATGATTTGACATGTTCAACTCAAGGAGGCAGGTCAGTAGACCCACTAAGTGTGAAATTAAAGTAATAATGATGATATTTTTCTATAGATAGTGAAGCAGTTTATATAAATGGCTATATTTAAATCTCAGTGAACTTGAGAGGTAAAAAAGAAAGTAAACAGTGAACTTTTTATCATTTCTTTGATGACAAATTTGAGACTCAGAATTTTTATTTTATTTTTTTTTAAATATGGATTTTCTTTTTTTTTTATAATATATATTTTTATTGTTATTTATGTCTTTTACATTTTGCCTTCCCCTTGGGTAGCCCACCACCAATTCACCCGTGATCCAT
Organism: Scalopus aquaticus; assembly: GCA_004024925.1. NCBI lineage: Eukaryota > Metazoa > Chordata > Mammalia > Eulipotyphla > Talpidae > Scalopus > Scalopus aquaticus. The sequence continues at coordinate 9,501 of PVIJ01025786.1, forward strand.
CTCCATGGTCCCTTGTGTTCTTTTCTATTCCATTTTGTGCCCTTTCCCTTCCCTCCCTCCAGCTCCCTCCTCACCCCCCTCCCCCCTCACTGATTGTCTCTCTCCCACCCGGCCTCCCTATAGTCCTGTTATAAGTGAAACCATTCGATATTCTTCTCTTTCTTTCTGGCTTATTTCACTGAGTATGATCCCCTCTAATTCCATCCATGTCGCTGCAAATTGCATGTGTTTATCTTCTTTCCATGCTGAATAATATTCCATTGTGTATATGTACCACATCTTCTGGATCCAATCATCTATTTTTGGACATCTGGGTTGCTTCCATACCTTTGCTATTGTGAACAGTGCCACAATGAACATAAGGGTGCATGTATCCTTTCGGATTAGTGTTTTTGTATCCTTTGGCCCAAAAGTGGAATTGCTGGGTCGTATGGAAGCTCCATGTTTAGCAGTCTGAGGAATCGCCATACAGCCTTCCATAGTGGTTGGACCGGTTCACATTCCCACCAGCAGTGTAGAAGAGTTCCTTTTTCTCCACATCCTTTCCAGCATTTGTTATTGCCTGCATTTTTAATGTGTGCCATCCTCACAGGTGTGAGGTGGTATCTCATAGTGG
>PVIJ01025787.1:0-10116 GCA_004024925.1 Scalopus aquaticus
AGGTGTTGTGAAGAACGAGTCATTTGCACACAAGACGTCAAGTTCCATGTCAGATTCTTGCCCCTATGTCTCTGACACCTAACCTGGGAAAGAAGACCCGGGGCCTGTGTAGACGAGACCATCAAAGGAGTAGGCGGTCTCGCCCTCTAGAATCTTAGCAGGAGCACACAGAGACCTGCTGGGAGGTGAAATACCAGCGGAAGGCTACCGGGGGCAGACACCGTGGCTACAAACTTGATTTCAGCACAATAATGCTCTGTCGTATCTTTTTGTAGATGCACAGAAACTTTAAAAAATGGATAAAATGTGGCACTTAAAAGCCAGATCCTTAGAAGCAGAAAAGGCATCACTCATTTCGTGCCTAAAGAAAATGTTCACATTGAACAGTCATCGTATTTGGGAATTTTGACAAAATCCCATCCTGAGAAAGATACACACACGTATTTTATGAATGAAAAGTAACAGTGAGGTAAGGATTCTTAACTAGGGTCATCTAACCTAAATTGCAAGTATTTTCTAAAAAGGAGCAGGCTTCATTAGATGGAGAGTTTTGGAGAAAAGTAAAATGTTACCTGTTGGGAATGATTAAATTTTAGGGAATACAATTTTATCTTCTTCCTTTCAAATAGAGCATATTCTAAATTGTCTGTGATAAGCTGTCCAGTTTTAAAGAGTCCCTCACACATAATCTACCCTAACCCTTCATTTTGTTCTGACTCTTTTTTGAGGTAAAGACATCATGCTTTTAAATATGAAGGGAAATTTTATCTAGGGTATTCAGCTATTATAAAATAAGTGTGCTATTTACATCTGTATGATATTTTAGAACTTGGCAGGACAGTAAAAAAGACTGTGCTATGGGTTCCTCTTTTTCAGAATTTACTCTAGTCCCTTATATTCTAATTCTTTAATTGAGAAGTACTTGCCATTTCTAGCAGAATTTCTGAAAGATTCTGCCATCCGTTTCAAAGTTAGATGGTACGAAAGAGTATTTTTTTCTAGATTTAGGTGGTTAGTGAAAGCTACTGAAAATCCTAACTCCCATTCTTTGAGATAATTTACAGTGTCCTAATGACTAGGTCTTAGCTTGGTAGGCACATGCATCTCTCATTTAATTTCACAACAATATTATGAACATAATTCCATTATTTTCCCTTTTAGATTAACAAGGCAGTCTTAGAAGAACTAAATGAGAAAAAAAATAGGCTTATCTAAATCCACAAATCTTGTTTTTAAACATTACGTGATGAAGAATCGCATTGCTACATTCTAATTTTCCAAAAATAATAAGTGAATTGACAAATGATATTGAACCGTGAGAAAACACCCAGTAAGTCTTAAATGCATTATTAAAATGCTTGTCCTTGCTGGAGGAAATCACTGCGTGGAGAAGAATTCAGCTAAGGAACAAGCCCATTCCCCATTGCCCAGGACTCCCAACGTTTGAGAGAATGCCTCAGAACCTCTTAAACAACTGCAACTCAATATGAATTATAAATGCAATTTAACCAAATAACAAAGTAACCATGAGAAAAGTACAATCAAATATGTTAATTCTTCTGGGAAAATAACTTTTTCACTGCTGAAATGGCAATCTTTTTAAATTTGCTAATAATTACAAAATCCATTTGAAATCTTTTCTGAAGAGAGGCAGGTTATAAAGCCATAATTTCGAACATAAGCATATTATCAAAAACTCAGACTAGATTCTATTCTTACTACATATCTGCTCTGTATCCTACAGTAAACAGGATTTTTTTCCGTTTTAATCTTGAAAAAACTGCAGTTTTAAACAGAGCCCATTTATCTTAACTGCTATTTTAAAAATGAAGTTAATCATCTTTTCCTGATTATATTTTATATATACCCCTATAAAGGGTGGCTGATGATCACGGATTGCTCAGTAAGAAAAAGACCAGCTCATGGAACATGGGAGCATACTCCCACAAGATACTCTAGAGGAAACGAAATATGGATGTTGTGCGATCTGCGTGCGTCTGCTCTTACAGCACAGACACTGGGGACGCTCCACGTACCCAGCAGCGTCAGGACACAAGCCAGGATGGCAATGAGGGCGCCGGTACTGAGACCCGCAGGTAAGACGTAGGCCTCCGCGTTGCACGTCTGTGCTATTCCATCCGCATCGCAGTCACAGACCCGGATGGTGAGGGTATTGGTGCTGCTGAGAGAAGGCGAACCACTGTCCACGATGAAGATCGGAAGGTAGTAAACAGATTGCTCCTGTCTCCGGAAGCCATTTCTCCTGGTGAGGACGGAGGCTGTGTTGTCTGAGAAAAAGAATTAGCCACATTATGGAAGCAACGTAAGTGCCCGAGGACAGACGAATGGATTAAGATGTGGAGTAGCTACACGATGGAATATTACTCAGCTGTCAAAAAGATGAACCCTGCCATCTGCAGCAATGTCAGTGGAACTGGAAGGGATGCTGCTAAGTGAAATGAGTCGGAAAGACAAATTTTGGGGGGATGGTTTCACTCATTATGAAGAAACAAAACAGGAAAACCAAACTAAAAACAAACCCTAGAAATCTGACATAAAACTGAAGCTACCTGTGTGGAGGGGGATGGAAGAGTATGAAGGGGAAGGGTCAAAATGGAGTACGGTGGAGGTCTGTGGGTGCCATATGGGAACGTACATCTGAAGAGGTATAATCCTATATATCTAAATCATATGTAGTGTTGTACACCAATGTTACCTCAATTAAAAATTATAATAAATATATATATAACACAATTTCTAATGGACTCGATCTTAACCAAACTTTAGTTGATTCCAGCCATGCTGTTTAGTTTCTTTTGACAAGTCATATTTTCAAATATTAATTCACTTAAATGCATTTTAATCTTTGTCATTATAGTTATAACCAAAGGTATGAAAATATTTATGTATCACTCACGTTAACTGCCACTTTCTAAAATTACAAATAGTGCATCCTTTTACTTAGCATAAGTCAAATCATATGCAGAAAAATACTAAAAGTTAAATCTTTTTCAGCTATAAATATTTGTGTGCTATCTTTAGCACTGATGCGATTTCCAATCCATTCTTTCTTGACAAGTTCCAAGGCCAACAGAGAAACAAGTAAAATAACCTACTTCAGTTTTGTTTAAATGTAGTATGCACAGATATTGAAAAGAGCAATTACTGTAGTTTTTAATATACATATTGAGATATATTGTCCCTAAAATCTGATTCATAGAAGGGTGGGTTTTTTTGTGTGTGTGCTAAAGGTTATTTGTTGCTTAATTTATCTTCAGTATTCAATTTCATCAGAATGATTAGTTATAAAACTACAGTAAACAATAAGTCTGTATCATAACTGATTTCTATATGAGAAATAAGCTTTTTATCCAACAAACTCATCTTTTCGAACTAGAGAATCTGTGATTCATTACATTTACAGCAATTAATGGAATTATAAAACAGGAGTCATCGAGTGTGCTTTAATATGTATTTCTTCACAAGCTGTCAAAAAGGTGGTTAACCAATGTTGTCATCAAAGAACTAACAACACGCCAAGAGCAAGCTGGGATCGCGCATTCTGTCTCAGACAGCACAGAACAGCAAGCTCACGAGGACTGCTGAAAATGTACTACCTGGAGTTAGAGGTGAAACAGGAAGAAAGAAGTTTGATTTTCTGATTCCATCTGTTACACACAGAACTGCTGACGCTACGGTCTTGAGACTGGTACTACACACTTAACAATCACACACACGTACATCTGTCTCCTCCCCACAATGAAAACGTATATGTGTATGATCTGATACAGAAGGCTTTTCAACAGTGTCGCTCTGACATCGGACACAGGCTACACACTCGCACAGCCCACTGAGGAGCACACATTGTAACGTGCTCGAAGGAAACTGATGTCCAGGGAAGAGTTCGTGAATCTCATCATGATCGGTATGTGCCTCTGAAGAAGGAAGCCAACACCAGACGTGACGGTCTCCCTATTCCTCCCTAAACGTTTTCCTTCAAGGTACCGAGCTCAGGACCTGACTTCGGGATGCCTCTTGCTGTGGGGATGTCCTGTCACCCACACATTTCAGTGCCCGGACTGTCCAGCTTCAGGCTGGTATTGGGTGAGACCACCAGCAGTGGGTGAGTGGTCAGACATTCCCTCTCTACAGTGAATTCAACTCCTGAGGATTAGCTTTCCCAACGGTGATTAAGACAGTTTGTGATTATCTGCACAGAGAATGTCCGTCCTTTGATATCACTAAAGGGGCAAGATAGTATTCTCATTAAGCAGAGAAAGGAATCAGGAAAAACGATTATTTTCAGAGTGACATTTTGAGGCCAAAGTTGGATTTTCTGTATTAAAGAAGGTAGTGGCTTCAGGCAAAAGCACTTCAACGGCCGTCTTCCGAGAGTACATCTCTTCGATAAGCTGAACTTGACTAGCAAATCTTTCTACATTGCTTTTCTGAAACCCAGTCTACCCATTCTATTCGGGAAGTACTCTTTATGTCAGTTACAAAAGTTCTCCTTCTGCTAAATAAATACCTTGAATATAAACCTATATGAAAATAGCAATTTACAACTATATTATAGATAGGGTCTTGGACTTCCTTTAAAAGTTCTTGGGGATGTGTGTGGAAGTGAAACCAGAATATACTTCTGGGTTTTTGTGAATATGTTCTCATAATGACCTTTAGGAAACCACTGAAGCAGAGAATAAGGGCTTTGCAGGAACAGGGAATTCATTTGTTTCTATGCATCAGGAATATATTTTTATTATTTCCATAACTTACTTTTAGATATAAGCTAAAAATAAATGCATAATTGATTGAAAAATTGTAAGTCAAAGATGATTTGTATTGGATGTGTAAAAAGCAATTATTTTCCAAAGGTCTCAAGTTATCCCTGTGTATTAGTCCATACTAAGGCATTTAGCTACTCTCAACCAGATAGATCACCTGCATCAATAGTTCAGGATACATATTAAGAAGGCTAGTGTCTAGAAGGAAAGACAGAGGGATGGACCGAACCTTCCCATTTGGCATTTGGCCTAAAATGATTTAAGCAGCAGCTGCTACTTTGTGACAGTAAATCCATACATAAAAATTACTTGAGGGGCTCATTGCCCTTTAATTAATGTCCTTGCAGGTATAGAAAAAAAATCCATAATCAGCATTCCTGAGCAAGACAAAGGAGTTTGTACCTGCTGCCTCACAGTGACAATAACAACATCTTACCTTTGTTATCCTTCAATGAAAAGTTGTGGTTATTTGTCGCATCTGTTGTTAAGCTGAAATAAAACTGGTGTCCACTGGATGGCTCGTCTTTGTCAACAGCACTGATTTTCTGGATAACCTGGGGACAGTGAGTAAAGCAGGTTGCTAGGTGCTATTGTGTCTTCTGAGACAGGACCGGGCAATTTTACAACCAATAATAAATACCATCTTCTAGAATGTGCTGAGGGGAGGGATCAGATGTATGACTATGAACCCAATCTGAAAAGGGCTCAGAAAAACAAATCGTGTCCTTTTCAAAATTCATGTGTGAATTTACTTTTGGGCACCTCAGCAGTAAGCTGCACTGACTGATTAAACCAACCCGGAAACATCACAAGACACTGAACAATATGGACGAACAGAGCAAACCACACAGAGATTAAACTACACTTAATTCTTAGAACTTCAAGGTGCGTAAGCCCTGCTGAGTAATGGGGGAGGAAGCCAGTCAGTCTCAATATGCTGGATTTCTCCTTAAAGGAGTCGAAGCCCTTACTGGGCCTTTGACAAGTTTACCTTTTCTTTCTGAGGAATTTTCATCATCTCAATTAAACCCAGATCTCAAAAAGTTCTTTTAATATTAGTTTATGCTGTACATCAAAGTGTTAGTTTTGCTGAAACAGGCTGATGATATTTTATCTTAAAGCTGGCAGAATTTCAAAGGCCATGACTGCTGGGTATTTTGAAAGGGTTCAGATCCGCAGAGCACAGAGCTCTGAAGAGTCCTACCTGCCCCGGCTGAGCGTTTTCACAGACCGTGGTTTCATAGTCCATGGCGAATTCGGGGGCGTTGTCATTGATGTCGAGTATCGTGATGGCCACATACCCTCGTCCTACTTGAGATGGATTCTCTAATGGAGAGCAAGATATTTTATCATTGACTCTGACACTAACGCTGTTACTACATGAGCATTTGATGCAGGGTTAAGAACGATTAGAATCACTCAAATTGTTCACCTATCAAAGCACAATTCTAATGAGAAAATGACCAAACCATAAATCAAATCTGGAATCTTAACGCTGCAGACTTTAAAAAGGATCAGAAAGTCTGATCCAAATGTCAGAGAGAGAAGATACTGATAAGAAAATTGTTGAAAGTGGCTAATAAATCATGCATTCCAATACTCTTTGGTGGGAGAGTTCCTAGGTATGTGAATATACATACCTTATTATAAAAAATTAAAATGAGGGCCCCTCTGGTGGTGCAGCGGGTTAAGCACAGCACTGTGGAGCCGTTGGCAGCTGTGGCGCGAGTTCAATGCCCGCCCGGGGAGATTCCCACATGGTGCGCTGGACCTCTCCTGCCTCGCCCGCTGCTCCCCTCAGCAGTGTGTTTCAGTTGATCTGCCTGTTCTGCTCCCCACTCTGTCTCTGGTGAACCCTTTCACCATCCTGCACCCCAGCTTGTATGTGTAAATAAATAAATATTTAAAAATAATTTTAAAAAATGATTTAGGGCCTCCCTGGTGGTGCAAAGGGTTAGGTCTCAGCACTATGAAGCCATCACCAGCCACTGCAGCACAAGTTTGATCCCCAGCCAGGGAGCTGACCCACATGGCACAGCAGACCTCTCCTGTCTCCCCGCTGCTCCCCTCAGCAGTGTACTTCAGTCAATGTGCCTGTTCTGCTCCCCACTCTGTCTCTGGTGAATCTTCTAACCCCCCATACCTCTGGCCTACACCCCAGCTCTTGCATAAATAAATAAATAAATCTTAAAATATGCATAAATAAATCTTAAAAAAAAAACCACTAAAATGAGTTCAACACCAGACTGCAAACCTTTGTAAACCATTTGTAAACCAGCATAAGCTTGGATATATAGACTATGACCACAAAAGTAGCATCTCTCCGAGGGTAATCCAGGCCCATTATTTTAGTCATCTCTTTTCATTAATACTGCATTCATTAAATTAGTGAATACAAGTGTATTTCACAGCCTAAAATGAAGGCATTTCAATTTTTTGTTCAATTCAGAAAATAACATCACTCAAGTTAAAATTATAACCTCATTCCAACCATTCCCCACTCTAGATGTCCCCCATCGTAACTGAATTTAAACCTCATAACTTACGGCTCTCCATTGCGAGAACTGTGATGTTATGAACAGCATTTGTCTCGCGATCCAAAGACTTGGCGGTTGTAATAACTCCACTGTTGGCATCAATGTTGAAATATCTCTCCAAGTCAGTGTTTCTGTCAATTGAATACCTAATGAAATATTAAAAAAAAAAAACAAACTTCAACATTTATGTTTGATTATAACTTGCTAAATTAATTTCATTAATTGCACAGCCAATCACTCAATCCTGCTGTCTCTATAATCTGTCCTATCGGTCACATAAATATACATTTCATCTCAACTTTAATCTTACAGCGGGCTCATAACCTGCTTCTGAGTAATCTCCTTGTTTTCCTGTCAGAAATTCCAAAATAAACACCATAGTAAAATTATCTTCACAGTGGTTTTAAATATGCCCTATACACTTCAAATTCAGTATTATTTTGATTCCTAAAAACCACTGATGAGATTTCGTCACCCCAGTGCTTATAGGTCCCTCCAAAATGAAACAGCCATACTGCCACTCACACACAGTTAAATCTTTGTCTGAAAATCCCAACCTGATTATATCTCCTTTGAAGGCTCTTTCTCTCTCATACTCAGGAGTCTTGAGCAGGTTTCATACATGTATTTAGATGAAGAACCCTTAAGATTACATGAATATTTTGGTGTCTAAAATTTTTTTCACTAAATATCTACTATGCAAACAGAAAAATATCACCACTCTACTTTTATTCTTTTTTTTTAAAGATTTATTTATTTTATGCATATAACCTGGGGTACAGGCCAGAGACGTGGGGCAGCGAGAGGGTTCACCAGAGTCAGAGCGGGGAGCAGACTAGGCAGATCAACAGAAATACACTGCTGAGGGGGGCAGCAGGCGAGGCAGGAGAGGTCTGCTACGCCATGTGGGAATCTCCCCTGCCGGGCATCGAACTCGAGTCGCCGCTGCTGACAGCTCCACAGTACAGTGCTTAACTGCTGCACCACCAGGGAGGCCCCACTCTACTTTTATTCTAATTCTAGCCATTATTTGTCCCATGCACAAAATTCACTCTCCCCTCATTGATCTTCAGATCCCCTTCACAGTCTTTCCAGATGGGCGAAATAAGGAGTTTCACTTAAAAGCAATTCAATAAACAACAGATAAACACACACACAATTTAGGTTGAGTGACTCTCTTAAGTTTACAGAGTAGTTCTCCAACTACTATCATTGAATAGAATCATCTGCTTTCAGTCTGCTGTATGACACAATGCAAGAAACACAAAAAGGAAAAGAGACATGAGACGATGTTGGAAAGGAAAATTAACGATAAACAAGTCATAATGTCTTTGCGCAAAAATAGGTGTTTTTCTGTTAAGACTATGAGGGAGTTACATTTTGGTGGTTTCTATTTTCTCACTGGCATAGGAGAAAATATTACCAACCAGAGAAGAGAAGAGAAGCACCACTCTCAGTCCAAGTCACTACCCACAAGTGCCTGCTGTGCATTATTTTACTCCTTATCAATGTACTTCCATTCTGACTGTCTACAAACTATCTTCCACACAACAGAATTCTACTACAATGCTACAGCTACTTTAATTTTCAATTACATGGAAGATTCAGGTGGTATTCTCCGAAATTTTGCATTATCAAATATGAATGCCAACATTTCATGTTGTTAATATTATATATACGTGTGTGTGCAATGTAGACACATTAATATACATGTATGTACCCAATATTAGAGTAGTTGACATCAATGTTTGCAAAAGGAATATAACTTAATGCTCCAGCACTCATTCAGCAATCAAGTCAATACTAACAGTCTGAATTGTTCATTTTTTTCAAATCACCATGTTTGCATTTCAGGGGAAAAAGACATCTAGATCCCTACAACATAAAAAGCATTGAACTTGACATATATCTACTTAAATAGTTTATATAATCTCCCACAGAGCTGAAGTCAATGATTAAATATTTGCCTTTTTATTAACAGTCTCAAGGTTCCCAGTATTTGCATAAAGGACATTGAAGGTGGGAATTAGTTCAACATCTTAAATATCGCCAGCAATAGTCACCTCATAGAAAAATCTTGAATCTTTTAGTGGTCGAGTTATCACTGGCGTCTCAATATGTTTGAAGAGGTCTGGTCAACAAAGTTTCTATCAGTTGAATATTGATCATTTCTAGATTATAAACGCTATAGCTTCCACTTACAAACAGTATTGTAATATTTATAATTTTTACTTATTCCTGAGTAACACAACCTTATATGAACATACTTGATAATTTGTAAATTATTCTGATATATTCTCATCTTATGTTCCCACTCATTTTTTTTAAAGATTTTTTATTTATACATACAAGCTGGGGTACAGTCCAGAGGCATGGGGCAGCGAGAGGGTTCACCAGAGCCAGAGCGGGGAGCAGAACAGGCAGATCAGAAATACACTGCTGAGGGGAGCAGCGGGCGAGGCAGGAGAGGTCTGCCGCACCATGTGGGATTCTCCCCAGCTGGGCGTCGAACTCGCGTCGCCGCTCCCGACAGCTCCACAGCGCAGCGCTTAACCACTGTGCCACCGGGGAGGCCCTGTTCCCACTCATTGATTCGTGCATTCAGCAATTTTTCTTGAGCACCTGCATATGACACTATTTCAGGAAATTCAGTACACGAAATATTTTTATAAATAGAAGCCTGCAATAAGCTTTTAGGAGAAAACTAGCAAACTGGAGTAGGAGGAAGAGCCGGGGCAGGTATGAGAATGAGGTGTTGACTTCAGAGACCAAAGAGCCCATACAGACCAAGGAGG
>PVIJ01025788.1:0-10113 GCA_004024925.1 Scalopus aquaticus
AGGGGGGGAGGAAGGAGCCGGAGGGAGGGAAGGGAAAGGGCACAAAATGGAATAGAAAAGAACACAAGGGACCATGGAGATGGATCAGGGGTGAATTGGTGGTGGGCTACCCTAGGGGAATACAAAATGTAAAAGACATAAATGACAATAAAAATATATATTAAAAAAAAAACAAAAACAAAAAACAGCTAACAGGATTCTTCATGGAAAAAAACTGCCTAGTTTAGCAAAAAAATCTGGCTGAGCCATCTTTGGTTCTACATTTGGAGCTTGTCTAAAATAAACTGAAAATTAGAACAAGAACAAAAACAAAAACAAAACAAAACAAAAGAAAAACACTCCCTGTATAATAAAGTGAGGAAAGTGTTTTGCTTCAGTCAGAGATGGATGAATCAAGTCTTCTAAGACCAGGAAAAGCAGTGAAGGATGACAGGATAATAGGGAAGATAACCCAGCACACAAAGAATTAGGCACACTAACCCAGGTCACAAAGATTTACTCCTATATCTCCTTCTAAGAGTTTTATTTTACCCTTAAATTTAGGGTTCATTTTGGATTAAATTTTGTATATTTTATAAGGCAGGTATCTAGCGTCATTCTTTTGAATGTATCTACCTAGTTATTATTTTAAGTTGCATGTGCCTTTAAACCATACTCTAGGAAGTTGCTATGTTAGTAATTATGTGTTGCTCTTTGTCGCTGAGTATGTTAGAAAGCAAATTCAGCTCTGAGGGGTTTTAGTTATCAGTATTTGGTTCTGCTGATTTGTATAAACTGTGTCTCTATTTCTTCTCACTTCTGAAATTTTATGATTTGTTTTATTCATTATCTTACATGTTTGGATGTCTTTGTCACCAAAACAAATATGTCATTTGACATTTTTAGGATGAAAACAGGTGAGAACAGTTACAAGTAATTAATCTTGACCTACAAAAAGCTAGAGACTCATCGATATATTTCCTTAAGAAAAAGTATCTTGAGGATCAATTCTATGCTATGGAAATGATGCTAGGAATATAGTAATGAACAAAACATAGACCTTGCCCTCAAGGAACAAGTTCTACAGAGGGAGGGAGAACCTCTACACAAATAGATGTATAGTATGTCAGTTGTTGATACATGTTATGAAGGGAAATTAGAGTAAGAGGCTAGGGAGTGGTATAGAAAAAGAGTGTTAGTTTATATGGCAGGGTCAGAGAAGTCTCTTTGATTAAGGCAATATTGAGGCAGAAGCCTGAAAGTTGCAAGGAACTATATTAAGAAGTTAGCACTGCAAATATACTAAGGAAGAGTATTCCAGCAGCGAGGATAGCAAATGGAGTGGCCTAAGGGAGAACATGCTTTGTTCAGATCAAATTTTCCCTCTCTGCCTTTCTAATGCAAACAGCATAAATTCTATGCACATCCCAATTTATAATCTGTACACAAGCCATAGTTTCTTTGCTAGAAATATATTGCTACAGTGTATCATACCCAAGAGGATTCAGTTTAGACAACAGTTCAATATTAGATAAATTCAAAACTAAGACAAAAACAACAAAAAACAAAACATTCCCTACATTAAATTTTGCATCCTTGCTGAAGCCCTGTTTCTGATGTCACGGCTTCAATTCAATTCAACAAACTTAGCTGAGTGCCTATCATAACATTTCCTAAATCATAATCCGTGGACCATATTTGTGGTTCAGAACTTTCAATGGAGACTTGAGAAATTGAAGATAGTCAGGCCTTAGTAATTTAGGATAAGTATATTTGTATTCTCACAATACGAAATACATTCTCACAATACATTCTCTCAATACAGAATGTAATGAATAGCACCAGGGTGACAATTCTAAGTTTACATTAAGGAATCTTGGATGGCTTATGAACAGTCTATCTTAGTGTCATCAGGCTATGATATACCAGCGTGTATCATGGGGTCAGTTTACCACTCATATCACACATGGCTATGGAAATTCAATGACTGATCAGCGTTGAGATTAGAAAATCAGATGTTGCTCCCTATGTACTATGATCTTACCGATTATCAATATTCAAAGAAAAGAACTACTTGCTATGAAAGCTTCAGTGTGTTTTACTCATTATTTTTCCTAGAAAGTCACCACTTTCCATGAGTAATGTCCTAAAAATCAATGCCCAGCTTTTCTTTATTCTTTCTTGCCCGAGTTTGTGATCTTTATTTCAGATTACACAAAGCACCTAGCAAATCTTCAGTAGTTCAGATATGTGAAAGAGAGATGATATATCTATGCTATTTAAACTTGCACTGTTACAGTATGCTCTAAATCTTCACATTTTCTAGATATTCATATGTCCAAGTCACACTTGTTCTCTGTATTATGGCAGCTAAAGCTAGTATCCATTAATTTATATATTTCCAAATGGGGCTTCTGGCAAGTTAGTCAGTGATTTGAGGTATATAAACAGTTTGAAAAAACAAAAGTTCATAGAATTAAAATGCAATTACAGGATGTCCTTCTGCCTTTTCATCAAATATTATTCAATTCCAATCCACTGCCAAAGGCAGAGTAATCCCTCCTGTCCCTGAATCTACTGTTTTTTATTGACTAGCATTTCTTACATTTTATTTTCCACACTGTATAATACCTACATCCTTGATTACCATTACCTAGGAGCAGATCCTAGGGTTATGGAGGATTCACAGTAAATATTAACCAATGCATTATTATTATGGCTTGGATGTATTATGGAGATAAATATCAAAATGATCCCATGGGAGTATTTTGTTTGTTTGTTTGTTTCTTTAGTATTCTTTGGTTAGTTTGTATGGTTTTGGTTTAAAATAATAGAAGAGGATGAGTGGGAAGAAAAGTTTAAAGTGTCTTAATCCATTAGGAATTATTTTCCTTCAGTTTTTCCTGTCCTGTAAAAAGAACTAGAATGCAAAGTTTTAAAGGCACCACTGTACTGAATTTTAATGGCTATTTCTGTTAAATGTGACTGAATGGTCTTTAAAGGGTGTTACCAGATTAAAACTTTGCCAAGTAAGGAAGGTGGAGCTGTGTGGGAATGAGTCTTTGTTTAATCAGGTTGTATAATGTTTTGCTGAGACATGTTGGGAAAAGGAATCCAAAGTAATGTGAACTCAGTATGAAATCAGTCTGAAGTACAACTTATAACATTTATATATCTTTTCCTATCCTCTTGGAAATTCATAAAATAGAAATGCTAGCAAAAATAATTCTTTAATGTATACAGTGGGACTTGAAAAATTGTACAAATAGGGTCCTATATACACTACATCATGTGTAAATCACAGTAAATAAGTTTAAATGAAGTGTGATTTATCCTCCTTCCTTAGGCAAAGTTCAAATTTAGAATTCGTTGATACTTTGAAATTTCAAGTTCAAAAAGTGGAGATCTGGTAGAGTCAACTCTAAAACTCACAGCCCATGTCCAGCTCCAACCCACAAGATGAAAGGTCTCAAGAATATGCACGGGGCTACACCCATCCACATACCTAGGCAAGATCTTCTGCAAATAGTTGCCACCAGGGCTTCCTTCAGACCTAGGGGTATTTCATACCAATGAAACAATCCATGCCTAGGGGCAGACGGCGGGGGGCGGGGGGTGGGTAGCCTAAACAGGCTCAGAGCCCCTTAGGGATACAGAATTCTGGAATTCCAGGTAACCCAAGAAGATACTGAAAGGGGCATGGCTCAGACTCTGGTAGAATCCTTCACTTCCTGACTTTGTCTTATGCAAAGAGATGTAGCAAGAGGAAGGGCAGAGAGATTCCCTGAAGTATACCCAGAACTGAGATCCCAGGGTTAATGATCCAAGTTCTGTGCTGTGCATGTGCACATGCAGCTGGGAGTGTGTATGGGAATGTGTGTGTGTGTGTGTGTGTGTGTGTGAGAGAGAGAGAGAGAGAAAGAGAGAGAAAGAGAGAGAGAACTGCTGTCCATATATCTTCTAAAGATATACAAAATGTAATATATAATCATGTACTAATTACCTTTCCTAAGGGAGAAATATAATCTTACAGATGGTCTACAACACAATTGTCATTGTGAACACAGCAATTATTAGTTAACTGTAGCTATCTAAATACTTCAAACAAACAATGTTACATTGTGAAATGAGACTGAAGTTCCTCTCAGGAAAGCCTGGAAAGCTGTCAAGTCTCCCTTATCTATGTACTAAAGGATCAACTTCATCTCACTCATTACTGCACTATTCCGCACTGTGGGGATGGGGAACAGCATCTCCTGCTGAGTAGAGCCTAGCAGGGAACTGACTTGGGATATCTACATCAGCTACTCTCTCTTTTCAGTGGTGGCTTCATATTCTCTTCCCTTTAGTACCCTTGATCTTATATGCATTTTAGAAGGGACTTAAAACCCTATAACCCTGTAACCCCATGAACTGCCAACTATTTTGGGAATGAAGGGAGTTGAAGCTCAATCTTTACTCTTTTGAACATAAATATTGAAACCCTAACTATATTTACTTTTTAATATGGTGATAGTCAAAGGAGATAACCAATAAAATGAAGCATGTGAATAAGAAAAATACTTTCTATGTGTAACTGTGACTTAATTTTTTTTTTAAAGATTTATTTTTTATTTATACATACAAGCTGGGGTACAGGCCAGAGGCATGGGGCGGCGAGAGGGTTCACCAGAGACAGAGCGGGTAGCAGAACAGGCAGTTCAGAAATACACTGCTGAGGGGAGCAGCGGGCAAGGCAGGAGAGGTCTGCTGCGCCATGTGGGATTCTCCCTGGCCGGGCGTCGAACTCGCGTCGCCGCTGCGGACAGCTCCACAGTGCAGCGCTTAACCGCTGCGCCACCGGGGAGGCCCAATGTTGACTGTGACTTAATTTTTTAAGAGGTAATTTTTCACTAGGTCTTCATTTTGGAAGTGGAGAAGTCAGATTTGAGTGTAGATAATAGAAGTCACCAAGGTATATAAGATGAATTAAAGTAATTTTTAGTAAAAGAAATCAGTGTTTGAGCAGATATTAAGCAGATACATAAACACATGTGTGTAAACTACTTAGGTTTAATACTGTTTTAAATAGTTTGGGGGGCCCTCCCTGGTGGCCTAGGGCTTAAGTTTCAGTGCTATGACAACAATTGACTGAACTGGATACCCGGCAGGGAGCTGACCCACATGGCCACAGCAGACCTCTCCTGTCTCGCCAGCTGCTCCCCTCAGCAGTGTATTTCAGTCAATCTGCCTGTTCCGCTCCCCACTCTGTCTCTGGTGAATACACTCTCCCCTCTGCATCTCTGGCCTACACCTCAATTCTTCTACACAAAAATAAGAAAAAAACACTAGTTTGGAATAAACTGAGGTGATGGATTTAATCTATTGTGATCTGATTTGCCAGAATTTGTAATGAGACAAGGTATTTTACTAATATTTTAAGTGACCGACACCATGGATCATAATAATTACAACAAATTGTGGCCTTCCTTATTACCTAAACAAGTTCTCAAATATTTAACTGTCTGTAAAGAAGAAAGTACTTGGCATTTATAAAAAAAAAAATCGCAGAGGGAATGAGCAAGAGTGCATGCTTTCTGTGAACTCTGGCCCTGTTTCTGAAACCTACAAACCGGAATGACCCATAGTAGGACACTCAGTATTTATGTGTTGACTAACAAAAGAATAGTTGGATTCATGGAAATAATGTATGTCAAGTACCAACCCGGGTTCAGGAAACAGTGTTTTTGTTTAATTGACATTTTGTGTATTGTACAGCATTAAATCTTCTATAACAGGTATATATAATGAAATTATATAACCTTCCCAAGATAACACAGCTTGTAAAATGACAGACCGACTTAAC
This sequence comes from Scalopus aquaticus, assembly GCA_004024925.1. Lineage (NCBI taxonomy): Eukaryota > Metazoa > Chordata > Mammalia > Eulipotyphla > Talpidae > Scalopus > Scalopus aquaticus. The sequence continues at coordinate 5,825 of PVIJ01025788.1, forward strand.
ATCTGCTGTAATTTTATTATTTCTATAATATCATAGTATTTACATGTATCACTAATTTCAATCTTGTTAGCTTTAATTAGCATATCGAGTATAAAGGTACAGGGCTTCCCTGGTGGCACAGCAGGTTAAGCACAGCACTGTGGAGCTGTCAGCAGCCATTGTGGAACAGTTTGATGCCTGGCAGGGGAGATTCCCACATGGTGCAGCAGACCTCTTCTGTCTCACCCGCTGCTCTCCTCAGCAGTGTATTTCAGTCAATTCGCCTGTTCTGCTCCCCACTCTGTCTTTGGTGAATCCTCTCACCACCCCACACCTCTGGCCTACACCCCAGCTTGTATGCATACATAAATAAATCTTTAAAAAATAAAAAAAAAAGGAGTATAAAGGTACATATAGTCAGTAATTCTTTTCAAAGCTAGCAGCATAGCTTGAAATAGGGATGTCAGTAATCTGTGATTTAAAATGGCAAAACTCTGAAATAATTGTTCCTGGTTCATCAGTTTCAGTGAAAGGCAGAATTCCCAGGGAGGCTTCTGACCTCTTTTGGTAACAACCCATAATCAGGGATCTGTGATAATCACACAGCAGAAAGAACAAAGTGTCACCTGTTCTCTAGAACCTTTCTTTCCAACTGTCTCTGACTTCTTAGTCTTCTGGGCCTTGGCTACCTAGAACAATGGTCCTTGCCAGTTGGCCTTACCTGACTTCCCTGGACTCCAGCCTAAAGTATAACTACTTTGAGCCCCTCCCAGTCTTGTATCTACCTCTCAAGGCCTTCCTGAGACTCTCTAAGTATGGTATCTGCCAGAACCTACCTGGCTAGTTAGACTCCTCTGAGTGTTCTGGGTAACCTCATAACTACCTAAGCATTGAACCGCAGAAAAACTTAGAACTTCAGAAAAATAAATTAGCTCTTATTCTATATGCTCTTCTCTGTTCCTATATTATCATATTTATGTGGGTCTTTCCTGTTTAGCTAGGCCTGAGAAATGAATCTTCAAGAACACAATCAGTATCCAGTGACCATTTTCTTTTGTTTGCAGTTATCTCACAATTGTAAAAGAACTGCTGTGTGTGTGTATGTTTATGTGTGATTAGCTTTGGGTTGTTTTGCGGTGTTGTTAAACACTGGTCTTGCAAAAAATAAATGAAATCTAAATTGTAAACACTAATGAACACCAAACAAACAAACCCACATCTGATATAGCTCCTACCATTAGCAACAAGCATCTTTATGAGATGATATAGTGACTGCAAGGTTTTAAGAGGCAGTAAAAATTCTGTCACGTTTTTAATGATTTTAGGGAATTATTTTCCCCAAAAAGGACAAATGTAGAGAGGGAGAAAATGTTAACTGGCTTCCCTAACAAGAACTTGAGCTAATATTACCTGTACTATTTCACTGTAAAATAAAGTATATTCAAAAAATATTCTTAAATGTAGATGTTATTAATCATAAAGCCATTTCAAAGTCTTCATGGGAAGGTAAAAGTAATGTCTAGTTTCTAATCTGTGAAACTAAACAACAAGCAGATAAAATCTGGGAAGTTGCTCAACTGAACTAATTTGTTTTAAACAACTGATTTTAAATATTTGATTAAAATTTTGCTTATCCAGACTCAGATTGGAATAGTAGTAAAGGTTACTTCAGAATGTCTCAGATAGCAAAGGTACTTTCATGTTGTAACTAGATTGGTTTATATAGAAAAAAAGTTATTTTTAAATTGTCAAAGCTAACACTGTGGCTTTTTTTTTTTTAATACACATAAAGGTGGTATGGCTTATAAAATGAGCAGAGAGATTCAGGAACAAGAATTACACTTGACTTCTGGTTTTGGCTTTGCTAATAACAAGCTTGGTGAACTTGAGCATTTGACTTTCTTTTACTTTAATTTTTTTTTCCTGTAAAGGAGGGACTAGGTTCTGATATTAACATCAGTTAAAGCTATGAAGTTGTATGATTATTCTAGAAGCTTCTTTAAAAATACACATTACTGGGTCTCCCTGGTGGTGCAGCAGTTAATCGCTGCGCTGTGGAGCTGTCGGCACCGGCCAGGGAGATTGCCACATGGTGCGGCAGACCTCTCCTTCCTCGCCTGCTGCTCCCTTCAACAGTGTATTTCCATCCATCTGCCTGTTCTGCTCCCCACTCTTGTCTCTGGTGAACCCTCTCGCCACCCCACACCTCTGGCCTGTACCCCAGCTTGTATGGATAAATAAATAAATCTTTAAAAAAAATACACATTACTTTTTTACTTATGTCTGAGCCTATTCTGAAGATATTAATGGACCTTATCCAATCATAGCTTCGGCAAACAATACAGTCACAGAAAAGCTACTTGCGTCACTTGATTTTATTTTTTCATGCTCCAACAATACCTGGCAAATAAAGGTCCCTGGATTGTGACTGGCACAATGATATACAGTCAGCTGCACTGAGAATTGAAGCAAACTATTAATATATGCATTGTCTAGATACAGAATGAAGGTGAGGGCTGATCTACATTTGAGAACTAAACCAATGTTGCAAATTGTACATGTGGAACAAATGCCAAGTCCAGTTATATAACAGTTTCTTTATGCATATATCCAGTTTTCATTATTTTAGGACAAATTTTGCACTCTCCCACTCAATGACTTTTCCACTAGATGTACTCAGCAACTTTTTCTATGCCTCCCCACCTAGATCTTCTGTTGCATTTGGCACCATACTCCACCCTTGACTCTTTGCACTGTTTCTTTTGTGACAGCAGTTTCTACCACGGTTCCTATTCTTCTTTCCATGCCTACACTTAGTCATAATACACAGTATATTCCTAGACCTTTTACTCTTCTGTATTGGAGCTCACTACCTTAGAGTTTTCTTGATTAACAGTCATATGTGAGCAGTTCCATAACTGGCATCTTCTTTATTAATCACTTTTATACAATATAAACTACCCACTGTCTATATTCTTATTCATTCATTCACTATTTTTTCTTTCATTTGTTCCATAGATATAGCCTATGCTATGTATGAAAGGATTCTTTTAGGATCAATGAGGGTATCTGAGGCATTGGCTTTTGAGTATGTCATTTCTAGAAAGAAGTGATATGTGATATATCTCAATACTTGCTGGATATTTAGAAAGCATTCTGTCTTGTGAATGACTAAATCAGATGTCTCATTTATTTTTTTTTAAGTCGATGACTTTTTAATGATTTAGATGTTATTTGGAAGAAACAAAATATAAGAAAATCTTTTGGATTTTTCAAATATAGTAATTTTCAACCCAAAGCGACTTGCTCTAGTACGTAAAATATAAGATGCATATATATTATCATTACATGACACATATCTGTAGTTGAATTATTCATCCTTCCCTTCCTCTCATGTCCAGTACCACTAACCACTTTCCATACCTACTGCCCAAATCAGTTCTCCCCATCCCTATTTATATCATCCTTTCTTAGGTCATCCAGCCTAAAAACAGAGAAACTCAGCTGAACTCTTTCCTTTCCCTCCTCTCTTGAACTCCTAAATCCTATCAGACATCCTATAGATTAGGGCCTCAAAGTTCTTTCAGAAGTACAGCCTCTGTATATTCCCTCTGCCCTTCCCAGCTAAGAATACAATATTGTATACAATATTGCAACAACATGCTACTAGCTGCAGTCTGGTTCCCCTAACTCTCTCCTAAATCTCTCCTGAAACGTGCCAGCTGAATCTTATATTTTACATTTTACGCTGTAAAATAAAACATTTTACATCTTACTTCCTTAGTAGCTCCTCAGTGAGGACAGAATGATTCTAAACTCTTTCCATTCAAAACTCACTGTAACTGTTCAAGAAAAATAATATTGCTATGTTTAGAAATTGAAGAGAGATTTCTAGAACTGAGAATTTTTTTTTAATTGTTATTTATGTCTTTTACATTTTGTATTCCCCTTGGGTAGCCCACCACCAATTCACCCATGATCCATCTCCATGGTCTCTTGTGTTCTTTTCTATTCCATTTTGTGCCCTTATCCTCCCCTCCCCCAGGCTGAGTGTCTCTCTCCTATTTGGTTTCCCTATAGTCCTGTTATAAGAGAAACCATTCGATATTTTTTCTTTTTCTTTCTGGCTTATTTCACTGAGTATGATTCCCTCTAATTCCATCCATGTCGCTGCAAATTGCATGTGTTTATCTTCTTTCCATGATGAATAGTATTCCATTGTGTATATGTACCACATCTTCTGGATCCAATCATCTGTTTTTGGACATCTGGGTTGCTTCCATACCTTTGCTATTGTGAATAGTGCCGCA
>PVIJ01025789.1:0-10113 GCA_004024925.1 Scalopus aquaticus
GGAGGAGGAGGAGGAGGAGGAGGAAGAAGAAGAAGAAGAGAGGGTTTCAGTTGTCCTTGGAGGGTGCTGTGGGAGAAATGGATGAGGAGAGGGGGTGGGGTGACAGTGCTGGGCTGGATGTGGGAAACCTGATTGGTTTGGGTGATTAGAAATGTGGAAAAGAGACTTTGAAGTGTCTGTGAGTTGTAGGTTTAGGGAGGAGAGCTGAGGACTGCAAAGGAGTTCACGCCATGTAAGGAGGCTGGTCACAGACTACTGTCACACACCCTCCTTAATCCTGAAGCCCCTGAAACAGCCCGCATGTGTATGTGTGCATAAGCATCTCATTGAGAGGAATTTCTCAGACTAATTTTTGAGGGGAAGGGGATCTCTGATACCCCTTTAATTTTGAGGTTTCTTTTGGGTCTCAAATTCTTACTTTGATTTTCATGTCTATGTCTATGTCTATGTCTATGTCTATGTCTATGTCTATGTCTATGTCTATGTCTATGTCTATGTCTATGTCTATCTCTATGTCTATGTCTATGTCTATGTCTATGTATGTATACAAACACACATAGGACTCACCAGAGACAGTGTGGGGAGCAGAATAGGCAGATCTACTGAAATACATTGCTGAGGGGAGCAGCGGGTGAGAGAGGAGAGGTCTGCTGCACCATGTGGGAAGCTCCCTGGCCAGGGATCGAACTTGTGCTGTAGTAGCTGTGGATAGCGTCATAGTGTTGAGACTTAAACCCTTGAGCCACCAGGGAGGCCCTGAAATCAGTTTTTTGAGTTAAGATTATCACTTAGCATGGTGTGACTATTTTATATAATACTTATAGCATTTAAGTAGTTACCTATTAGTTCTTTTTATAGGTTTAAAACAGTTTACATCACATTATCCCTTTGTTAGATCTTTTTTAATATTGCCAAAAACCCAGTTGAAAAATATATCTTTATTTTTAATTTATATTTATTTGATTTTAAGATTCTTGAACATTTTTTTGACATATTTTTTGGCTAACTGCTGTTACTATTCTAAGAATTACCTATCATTTTTTATTGTCTATTATGTCGGGGGTCTTAGTGTTTTTCTAAGTGATTCTATGATATGTGATTTTAGCATTTTCTCTAGTTTGGGTTTATTTTTTATTATAGGAATTTGAACATTTTTATTAAATGAAATATTCTGCAAAATTATTAATAATAATTGACCACAGATCTTAATCCTACCATTTGTGATATTGTAAAAATGTTTTTAACCTACATTTCTCACATCTCAGGAGTTAGTGCCAAGAAACTGGACCTTAGCACATGGGTGGAACCCATTAGATTTGAGAGATACTGAAGAAATTTATTTTTCTTTATTTTTTATTTTTTTGTAGCATGAAATAGCTACTTGTTGATTTGAAGTGTTTACAAACCCTTGCACATCACTGGGTCTATTAATAATGTAATTTCTGTAGCCATGCTACCTGGGTTCAAAATTTAGACTCTGTCCTTTGCCAGTTTATCCTGGGAGAATTTTTAATTCTGTGCCTTGGTTTTCTTCTTTATAAAGGGGAAGTTAAAGAAGAACTCGGGGCAGTATATAGAAGTTCTTAAGGTTATATGAGAGTTATATGGACCTAAAATATGTAAGATAATGGCTGGAATTTAATCTTCAATATAAGTTAAGTAGTTACTGTCCTCGGTAACTTGGAAAGAAAACAATTTAAAGCAGTGTGGTGAATTGGGATGGAGGGGAATATAGAGTGTGAAATCCCGAGAATGCTACAGTCACGCTTTACAATGCCACAGAAATGGTTTTACACTGGGAAGCCCACATATTAGTGAGTCCCAGACCCTAGCCTGACTCAAATATCGTAAAAAGAGAGTTGCAAAAGGATAACAGTTCCAATGTTATATATGCTTGTTCTGCAAAGGAAGAGGGATTGGATCTATTGAGTGTAATTATAATATTTTATTTTACCACAAAAATTTTATTGATTTTTGGGCCTCTCTGGTGGCGCAATGGGTTAAGCACAAGCACTGTGCGGCTGTCCAGAGCCACTGCAGCACAAATTTGATACCCGGCCCGGGAGATTCCCACAGGGTGCAACAGACCTCTCCTGCCTCTCCCACTGCTCCCGTCAGCAGTATATTTCAGTCGATCTGCCTGTTCTGCTCCCCATTGTCTCTGGTGAATCATCGCACTCCTTCACACCTCTGGCCTACACCCCAACTCTTGTATGCATAAATAAATAAATCTTTAAAAAATGTTACTATTTTCCATTTGTTTATAAAAATATATGTTTGGGGGTATACCCTCATACCTCAGCATGTGCACATACTCCCCCCGCCAACCTTCTCCACTGGCAACCACCATAGTTTCCACAAAGTTTAAGAGTTAAATATATACCCCACAATTTCTTTATCTGACTGTCTGTTGATGGGTGTTGAGGTTGATTCTATGTCTTGGCTATGCTGCTGTGATCATAGGAGTGCATGAATCTTTTCATATTAATGTTTTGTATTCTTTGGATAAATACCTAGCAGTGGTATTGCTGGATCTTAGGGTATTTCCAGGTTGGTTTTTTTTTTTTTTTTTTTGAGGCACATCCATATTTTCCATAGAGGCTGCACCAGTTTACATTGCCGATAACAATGGATAGGTGTTTCTTTTTCTCCACACCCTTGCCAATAATGATCCCTATTATCCTTTCCTTCTCCTTTAGGACTCATGTTGTTTTTGGCACTCAACTCAAGAGTGTGAGAGTCACTTTATTACAGCTTTCCAGAGGAAAACCATTTCTGTTGGCATTGTAGTGTGAGTGTAGCGTTTTTGGGATTTCACATTCTGTATCTCCATTTACTCAACTGCTGTTCCTCAGTTCATCACACTGCTTTATATTTTTTTTTCAAGATTTTGTTTATTTATGTGTACAAGCTGGGGTGCAGTCCAGAGGTGTGAGGGGGTGAGAGGATTCACCAGAGACAGAGTGGGGAGCAGAACAGGCAACTCGACTGAAATACACTGCTGAGGGAAGCAGCAGGCGAGACAGGAGAGGTCTGCTGCGCCCTGTGGGAAGCTCCTTGGCTGGGTATTGAACTCGTGCTGCAGTGGCTCTGGATAGCTTCATAGTGCTGTGGCTTAACCCATTGCACCACCAGGGAGGCCCTCATCGCACTGCTTTCAATTATGTTTTCTTTCCAAGATAACAAGGACAGTAAATAGTTTATATGAAGACAAAGTTTCAGACATTTTCTTACATATTTTAGGTCCATATAATTCTCACAAAACCCTAAGAATGTCTATATACTGAACCTGAGTTCTTTAAATTTCCCTTTATAAAGAAGAAAACTGAGGCACAGAATTAAAAACTCTCCCAAGATCAATTGGTAAGAGACAGAGCCTAGATTTTGAACTCCGGCAGCCTGGCTACAGAAGTTATGCTATTAATTAATACACCCAGTGACTTGCAAGGGGCCTCCCCGGTGGCGCAGTGGTTAAGCTCTGCGCTGTGGAGCTGTCGGCAGCGGCGACGCTAGTTCGACACCCAGCCAGGGAGAATGCCACATGGCGCGGCAGACCTCTCCTGCCTTGCCCGCTGCTCTGCTCAGCAGTGTATTTCTGATCTGCCTGTTCTGCTCCCTGCTCTGTTTCTGGTGAACCCTCTCGCCGCCCCACGCCTCTGGCCTGTACCCCAGCTTGCATGTATAAATTATAAAAAAAAAAATTTTCAAATGAACAATAAACAGCTGTTTTGTGCTATAAGACCTCCAAATTTCCTCAGCATCTCTCAAATCTAATGGGTTCCACCCATGCTCTAAGGTTAAAGTCAAGGCTGTTGGCACAAACTTCTGTTGGCAACATGGTCAGTCTTGAGGGAGGCCTGCTTGAGACAAACCAGGGACTAGAACCTGGGAGCAGAAAGGCAGCTAGCCAAGGATTTTTACTCCATCGTTTTCACTTATTTCTTCTACTTTTCTCTCCTAGTTGAGCCCACAGTGACTGTGTATCCTGAAAAGGCCCCATCCCTGCAGCACCACAGCCTCCTGGTCTGCTCTGTGAATGGTTTCTATCCAGGCCACATTGAGGTCAGGTGGTTCCGGAATGGCCAGGAGGAGACGGCTGGGGTTGTCTCCACAGGCCTGCTCCGGAATGGAGACTGGACCTTCCAGATCCTGGTGATGCTTGAAACAGTGCCTCAGAGTGGAGAGATCTACACCTGCCACGTGGAGCACCCAAGCCTGATGAGCCCTATCACAGTGGAGTGGAGTGAGATACTTTTCTACCTCATAGGATCCCCACCCCCCCAACCTGGGAGGGGACTTTCTTATCTCTGAGTCTCAGGTTTCTTCTCTGTCCACACCATATTTTCGTTTGCTCCATGTTCTCTCTCCAATGTAGGTTATTGGGTATAGCCCTGTGATAGTTTCTGCAAATACCTATTCTCCCTATGGAGGCACTTATACCTGAGAGACAGGAAAGTGGTGGTCCTTGTCTGGAGTGGTCCCGTGATGTCATAGCCCATGGCTACCATTGTTTTGAGTCGCTCTTTGGGATCTGAGAAGAGGAACCTCCTCTACAATGTAGGGACATCTCTGATATAAGGGGAGTCAAGGCTTAGTCTTTTAGTAGCTCCATCACCCTGGACAAGCTAATTAACCTATTGGAGACTCAGGATCCTCACCCATCAGATGTTGAAGTTGTGACCTCATGGCAAAGCTGTGATAGTAAATGAGTTCAATGCCTGAATCTTGTATCTACTCTGTGATTTAAAAATCTTTCTTGCAGAAAAAGTCAGTCATTCTAGTTCTGCTGGGGTAGTCTTCTCCTTTTTTTAGAGCTCTAAATCTCAGAATATATCAAAAAAGTTGGATTTGAGGTAAAATCACTAAAATTAACTCTCTTCTCAGGGGCACAGTCTGAATCTGCACAGAGCAAGATGCTGAGTGGAATCGGAGGCTTTGTTCTGGGTCTGCTCTTCCTCGGGGTGGGGCTGTTCATCCACTTCAGGAATCACAAAGGTAAGGAGATTGGTAGCTGAAAATTCCCTCAGGCTTTTGTGGGAAAGAAATAAGACTTTACTCAGTTTAGTTATCTGTGTATCAGTGGCCTTGTATAAAACCTTTCTTTTCCCAACTGACTTCACATTTCTTGGTCCATGTTTAGCATGTTAACACATAGAGGTCATGACCTGTAGAAAAAAAGTGTCAGCATTCACAGAGACCTCAGGGTGAAATCCTGGTACAAATGTAGCAAGCGCCACTAAGGCTGATGAAATGGCAGTGAATTTGTGCACAGTGTTTCATGGGTTACCTGGTCTCAGTTTATACTGTCTACCCTGGCATCAGGTAAAGTTAGAGAAATCTTGGCAGGGGGGCTTTTGGGGAGCTGGAGGTTTTGTATGTAGGGACAGACTTGCCTCTACATCTTTTAAGTATATATCTTCCCTTCTCTTTCCCAGGACATTCTGGACTTCAGCCAACAGGTAATGAATGCTCTTTAATCACCTTTTAGTGACATATTCAGGTTATATAGAATTGACGTAGAGGTGACAAGTCAGGAGATAAAAATAATGGGAAGTACTTTGGAACTGACCCCTGATCTGGCACTTCTTCTCACCACTTAATTAAAGACCTGCCCTCTAAAGTAACTTTGGTTTAAAATTACGTAAGAATTTCCCCCTTTCTTACTGCAATTTTATGACATGAGGCCCTGAGAAAGGAAGGAAAATGCTTGTGGAGTTAGGTCTGGAAACAACACTCTCCTTTCTCTTCTGCAGGACTCCTGAGCTGATGTGAAAATAGTGATACTCTGGGAGGAAACTTCTGTCCCAGCTTCTTCATAGTATGAAGACTGCTGACTCTTGTTCCACAAAGTGACCCCTTTCTCAGATCTGATTTGCTCCAGTTTCAGTGATCCTACAGAAAATTTCCACCCTCAGCCCATCCTTGACCTGGAGGCTTCAATATTATTGATTGAAATACCCCATTTTTATTTTTGCCCAGTTTCCTTTGTATTCAGCCTTAAGGCCTCACATGCAAATGAACTCACCTTCTGTCAGTATTTCTTTATCTTACAATTTTTTTCTCAAATATACATGCAATCATCTATCTGCTTTATACAGCTTCAAGGACATGAAGTAGAGGGAAATGGCAGACTATAACAAAATAATGGTTTCCATTTATATCCCTGAATTTTCTTCACATATGAATCAGGCAGATTTCTTTGTTTCTGTGGATTTTCTGTATTCTGTAATTTAGTTATTAAAGATTCTGAGATCCGATTCTAACGTGGGAAATTTCCCACACTACCAAGCAATTATCTAGCACTAACGAAGTATCTTACAATTCAACTCCATTTTGACACTGTCTATCTGAAGATACTGTCAGGTCCACACGTTAAGTGCTCAGCCTCTCAAGACTGGCCACTACCCTCTTCTGGTGATAAAAAAAAGTCTCTCACTTACTCTCCCAGAGGAGCACAGCTGCATTTCTGCAATTCCATAATCCAGCTGGGGTCATTGCTTTGCTTCAAAGACCAGATAAGTTCTGGCAGGTCTAGGAGACCTGGGGAGACTCTTAGCTATAGTTTCCCCCAACCTGACTGGAAAAGTGGGAGGGAAGGAGGGGTAGACCCATTTAGTCTGCATAATTAAGAGTATCCCCTCCGCACCTAGAAATGAAAAAATCTTAAAACGCTCCAGCTTTATTGCTCAGGGCAGCTCTCCCTCTTTTCTTGCTGTTCCCACTGCCTCTTACATTGTTCTGTCTTATAACTGCCTAATAAACTTTGTTGCTGGTTTTATTCTGGGGCTTTGTGAAGTCTTTTTTCCAAGAGATACCAAGAACCCTCTGATGTCATGATCACCAGAACCCCTACTCTGTAGGCACCTAGAATAATGAAAAAGTATTACTTGTACATAGTAAAACCAGCTATGCTTACTTGTCAGAAGTGGCATGGTGATGGCTAAAATGTTACAGGGTAACCCCGTGGGTTGCCTGTCTGGGTTCCCACCCGTACGCTTAAAAGGGGACTTAAAAACTCAAATGCAGGCACACACAATAAAATTAATAAAAAGATTTATTTACAAAAAGAAAAAGGAAAAGATAAAGAAATAAATTGGTAAAAACCTTCTACCAGTTTCTCTGAGCTGGGCTCTTCTTGCCTACTCAGGAAAACTCTCCTCAATCCACACCACGGACCAAATCTCTCCAAGTTCACAGGTCAGGTCTTTTTAAATCCCCCCAAAAAACCATTGCTTAACTCCACCCTCAGTCCTCAGCATCCTTCCTTTGGTGATGATGGCATTCTGGGAATCGAATCATAGTCCTAGGTGTCCTGGCTCTCTCGGGCCTGAGGTGGGGGTGGGGTCCTGGGACACTCCCCCTTCCTGAGGACCACCCTCTTGCAAAAACAGTTGAAACGGAGACAGAACTTTCTGTTCTGAGATTAGCTTTTGGAGAAAGAATGACTGAAAGAATCTAAAGGAAGTATTTGCTTAACTATAATACTAAGAATTAAGCCCAGGGTTGGGGACTTAACATAAGAATGAGATAAGCAGCCTGTGTACAGGCACATAATTCAAAAGTGCATGTGTGACTTATTTCTTATCTAGAACATGAAGAACATGGATACATCTGCCCCAAAGATTTATAATCTCAGTTTACCGCTCACCCAACCCCAGGGAGAGAGGTGCTTTGTAATGTAGGTTGAGTTGTCCCTTTCTCCATTGTCAGGCCAGACAATAAAAGATTTTACTCTGCTTTACAAACCTGGCTGTGGTGTCAGTGGCACTCGATGAGCAGGCCAGTGGACCTTTCCCTGTAGGAGATCAGTAACAGCCTCAAAGCCCCTCACAGGTCTGGGTTGTCACCTGTGCTTCTTAATGACTAGCTACAGATTGGAGGTCCGAGACCCTCTCCTTTGGTTAGATTAATTTGCTAGAGTGACGCACGGAACTCAGAGACACATTTTACTCACTAGATTACTGGGTTATTTTACAAAGATATAAATAAGGAATAATAAGATGAAAATGAAGCACAGGGCAAGGTATGCGGGAGGGGGCTTGGAGCTTTCATGCCCTTGCTGAGCACATTTCTTTCCCTGAATCTCCACATTTTCACCATCACAGAAACTTTCCAAACACCCTTTGTGTGTGTGTGTGTGTGTGTGTGTGTGTGTGTGTGTGTGTGTTATATCCAAAGGGCAGGTTTATTATATTAAAAAAAAGGAAAGGGCATTTCCAAAGCCAAAACAGGCAGAAAGAGCTGCCTCTGGAAGGGACAGTTTTGTGAAAAGAAACACCAACAGACACAGCAGGCAGGAGAGCTGCATGCCTTCTTTTTCGTTTTTATGGAGGTTTCGTTATTTAGGCAAGATTGATTTACATAAGTGGCCATTAGTGATAGAACTCAATTTCCCTCTTCTCTCCCATGAAAGTTCCAAACACCCAATCACAAGGTTGGTTCCTCTTGTGACCAGGTCCCTACTTTATGTGACCTGGGGCCTTCTACAACTCACATTATTAACATCACGAAGACACTTTCATAGTTCTCATCAATTTGGAAGTAAATTCCAAGGGTTGTGGGAACTTTATACCAGAAAAGAGGACAAATACCAAATATATTTTGTTTCTTTTTTTTTAAAGATTTATTTATTTATACATACAAGCTGGGGTACAGGCTAGAGATGTGGGGCGGCGAGAGGGTTCACCAGAGACAGAGTGGGGAGAAGAACAGGCAGATCCACAGAAATACACTGCTGAGGAGAGCAGCGGGCAAGGCAGGAGAGGTCTGCTGCGCCATGTGGGAATCTCCCCGGCTGGGCATCGAACTCGTGTCGCTGCTGCCGACTGCTCCACGCGCAGCGCTTAACCTCTGTGCCACCAGGGAGGCCCTACTCTGTTTCTTATTATAAATCATAGACATGGTTTACTGAGCTAAGAGAAAGTCTTTAATGAGCCTGTCTCAAGGTGACCTCCAATACCTTTGTGTTCTCAAAGTCAAACCTGGGAATATATGTGTTCCTTTCATGAAGGGGAACAACAAATGTAAGAAATGCAGGTAACTTGTAAGGATATGATGCTCTCAATATTTTATAATCTTCAGTCACTTTTACCCTTACTCTTTAAAAGAAAATATCTGAATCTGGGTACCTCTTGAACTCCTCTTCTAGTAGATTAAGTGTGGGCTTCAACACCTCTGCATTTTCATGTCTTTCAAAATCTGGTATGCTGACTCTGGCTTGGAATATACACATCCCACAAGTGGTCGCAGAAAGCCTTCAGGAAAAAAATAAGGTTCTGGTGGAAAAGATGTATTTCTGATCTTATCTGGGGCCCAGCAGATTATGTGACAAACTTGCTGGCTCAGGAAAATCCTGTCTGCATCTATATTAGCATTACAAGTCATTGCTAGGAAATAAAATGGATTGTATGAATACACAGATGCACCTCCAAATAATACTCTGCAGTTGGAAGAAAAAAAGAGAGGGTGTCTGCACTTTATTATGGAATAATCTCCAAAATATATCTGGAGCAAGGTTCAGGAGATATGTATAATATATATTTTGTTTAATAAAATAAGGATGAGGGTAGCGATATATAACTATACCCATTCTATTCTATTCTATTCTATTCTATTCTATTCTATTCTATTCTAATTTTCTGCTTATATTAGTAAATAGACGCAATGGAAGGATTTAAAAAATGGTTATTCATTGCACAAGTGAGGGAGTAGTATGTAGGGAACAAAGTTGAAAACTGAACTTCTCTGAATATGTTATTTAATAATTTTAATTTTGGATAGATTAAAATGGACTATGGGTGTCTCTGTTGTGGGCATTGTGTGGTAACAACATCTGAGGGGGGAGATCCTGCACTTCTGTTATACAAACAATAATGTAAACCAAAGGTACTGTACTAAGAAAAAGCATTCAGCATAAGTGTCGCAACCTAGACCCCCATATTGTCTTGACAAGGTCACTCTATGGGCGGAGCCTTCAAAGAAGTGTTCCCAAAGTCAGGATGCGATATTTCTTCTTGCAAATAAATTTAAGTATAATTTCAGGAGAACAGTAACTAAGTTTCTCCACTATGCCTGCAGACATAACCTCTCCATTGCCTAAGACCCCATGATTGG
>PVIJ01025790.1:0-10105 GCA_004024925.1 Scalopus aquaticus
CTCATTCCATCCTCAGCTCTTCTCCCTGCATGGTTTCTTAGAGATCACTCAGCCCTAGGGTAGAGATGCAGGCCAAAGTCTGACCTTGGCCTCACGTGACTGCCCAAGGGGACCTTCCCCTTCCAAGCATGCCAGGTGTGGTTGTCCAGGCTGTGTACTGCACAAGGACAACCAGCTGAAGGGCGAGTGAGAGCTGAAATCCAGACTATATTCCATTTGCCAGACAGTGTGCCCCAGCACTGCTGCAACTGCAAGAAGGCATTTTTCTGAAGTTGCACAAAGACAAAACATATAGGTCAGAAACACCCCTGAGATAACCCATCCCACCACCTCGGGGAAATTTGAAGCTCTCGTTCTGACCTCTTTTCTCTTCCCCTTTCCTACCTTTTCCCCACTCAGGCTGTGTGAAGGCGTTGGATCGGTGAATGTCTGTAAGTATCTTAAACCCTGAAAAGGAAAATTTTAGGTTGGGCACAAGACCTGTGGAAGAGTGTTGGCAGTAATTCCCTCAGGAATGGGAGTAGGTTGGCCCTGTAGCAGGAGATACTGCAGGAAGAACCTCACCACATGACTGGGGCTGAGGAGGGGAAAAATTAATAATGTTACTGCAGGAAGGGACCTCAGATGTTACTCAGTACACCCCACCCTGTATTGGTGGGAAAACAGAGACCCAGAGAGAGGAAGGAACTAGCCCAAAGTCAGAAAGCAGAGCCAGGGCCAGAGTGCAGTGTCCCCGGCTCACGGGCTAGGGTTCCTTCCACAGCTTCACAACTAGGGCTCAACTCCCTTCACGTCCTTCCCTAGAGAGCTGGACAGAGCAGAGGTCAAAGGAAGGTGGTAGGATGGGGCACCCAGCAGCCACACTTCCTGACCCTGCCCTTGTTCCCCCAGGTGTCAGCAGCTCCCGGGGCGGGGTCGTCTGCGGGGACCTCTGCACGTCCGGCTCGCGGCCGGTGACTGGCTCCGCGTGCAGCGCCCCCTGCAGCGGGAACCTGGCGGTGAGCACCGGCATGTGCGCCCCCTGTGGCCAGCTCAACACCACCTGTGGAGGCGGGCGCTGTTAGATGACCCCAAAAGAGAGCCAGAGAAGCTGTTCTGCTGCCCGACGTGCCACTGCCCCACCCCCAGCTGAAACGGCGGCACCCCGGTAGCTTTCCCCCTCGTGTTCTGAGAATACACCACCTGCTCTTTCCCCTCCGCAGCTCCGCTGCTCGTGCCCTTCCGGAAGGGGCTGTTGCCTGGGAATGGACACTCCCCCTCCACTGTCTCGGCCTCTGGCCCATCCCAGGGAAAGGGCCTCTGGCCCTGGAAAGAGCATGGCTGGGATGCCTCCCCTGCCTCTCTGGCCGCTTGTCTCCCATTTTGTGAATAAATTGGGGGATCTACCTTTTGTGTTGTGATGTTTTACCTGCCTGGAGTAGGCTCGTTTCCACCAACTGTGAGGACCCAGCCCAGCTAGGTAACTTGAGCACTGGGGTCATCCTGGCCCGTCCTCAACTGGACACCTCCAGGCTCTCGCCCCCCGTAGTGCTGTACTCCCCTGGCTGGGCACTGCTGACCACGCCCACAGCACCTTCCGCCACCGTCACACCTGAAATGTGGAACTCCTTGCTCTGAATGGCTCTAAAGGAACCAGAGAAGGCCACGGGATCTGCTGCAAGGCACAGTGTGTGTGTGTGTGTGTGTGTGTGTGTGTGTGTGTGTGTGTGTGTGTGTGTTTGGTTTTAGCTCCTTTCACACACACACACTCACTCACTCACTCATTCGCTCATTCACACCTCTTCACTCTGCCCCCCACCACCACCACACACCTACCACAGAGGTATCACCAGAGCACCAATGCCACCGCAGGTGGCCATCCTGCCCGCCCAGACTGCTGCCCATCAAACAGAAGCAGATGAAACCTTTGACATGTGCCCCCTGCCCATCTCCTCTCCCCACCCTGCCATACACACACCTCTTCAGCAACCTGGACGACCTCCTTAAAAGTCCCATGACAGCTGAGATATCCTCTACTCACTTTCTGGACTCCCCCACTCCTTGCCCTCCTCCCCAGCTGCCTCCGAGCCCTGCACAGCAGTCAGAGGGACTCCAGGAGCCCAAGTCTGGCCACTCAGTGTGTCTCGGCTGCCCTCAGGATGAAGGGCAGACCCTTGAACACAGCTTACATAGTCTGCACATCTGCTTATGGCAGATCCCTGAGTCCTGCCCCCACTCTCCAGTGACCCCCCCCACCTCCCTCCCCTGCTCAAGGTGCCCTGAACACCTGTCCAATGTGGGGCTAGACCAGGGCTCTCCAAGGGCCTTCCCCGGGCTGACCTTCTTGGGCACTGACTCTAAGCTCTCTTCTGAGCCTGAAACGATCCTTTTTAAAGAGGCTGTCAATATGACTGCCAGGCTTGGGGTCATCCAGGTGCCGACTGGGGGAGACCCAGGGAGGCTCTGTGCCCTACCAGCCCAAGGGACCAGATGGGACTGATACTGCATACTCTGCACCTGGCAGGGCCTCTTGTCCTAAGTCCCTGAGCCCCACCTCCTCTGCCACCACTGCCCTCTCCATCAAAGGTTGGGTGGGGGGGGCAGTCAAAGAACACTGGGCCTTGTAACTAGGAGGAAGGGGAAGCACACTTGGAGGATTAATAACCAAGAGCACAGGTTACTTCCTAAAGGAAGTGATCTTGGAATTGAGACCTAAAGAAAAACCAGGAGTTCATAGTGACTTCCCTTAAAAGTTTAAAATAGCCTGTTCATTTGTACACTTTCCTCCACTGCCTTCTCCTTCCCCAACCCCAACTCCACTCCCTATAAACTTTCTTCATCCAAGATCATGTCTCATTCCTGCTTCCTTCATCTTACAGAGGTAGATGGCCTGGGGCAATAAGAAGGCCTTCCATGCTTCATGAGCGTCAACTGCCTCCTCTCTGGAAGGTTTCTGTTGGCTCCCAAGGAATACGAGCTCTCTAGATGTCAGATCCCTCCATGCTGACAAGACTGAGAGAAGGTCGGGTGGCAGTAACAATACCCAGAGCAACATTCCCTCAGAACCTGCACGGCACAGCAACTGAAGCTCTATCTTGCTCAGGACACTGGTTATCACCCTAATATATGGATAAACTAAGGGATACACCAAAAGGTGATGAAGCTTGGTGACCAAGCCTGGATAAGAACTTAAGACTCCAGACTTCCAGGCCTCGATTTTTTTCTACCACTCCCCATGGCCCCACTGCCCACTCACTATTCAAAGGCTAGGAATGTTTGCTATTGTGATATCATAGGAATAGGAATAACAACAGAAATAATAAATAGCCCTTTTAAGTATTAAGTATGTGCCATACTATAAACTGAGTTTATTTATATTGTCTCATTTCATCCTCTTAGGGAGCTATCTTAAATAGCCCCCAGCTGCTCCTCCCTTCTCTGTGGTTGCCACTCTTTATCTCAAAGATGGAGACCCTTTCCCATTCCCTTGAACTAGGCTCACCTTGTGGCTGTTTGACCAACAGAATGTGGTAGAAGTGGTATTCTAGGGCTTCCACACCCAGACCTTAAGAGGACTGCAGAAGAATTGGAGAAGGCCAGTAGCCATCAGCCCATTTGGTGGCTTCCACCAAATGTCAGCCCCATGAATCAAATCATTTTGTACTCTCCAGCTGTCCCAGAGCCCCAGCCACTCTTGGTCCCAGAAGAACTGCCCAATCAATACACATAATCAAGGAAAATAGTTTTGCTTTAAGCCACTAAGTTTCAGGATATTTTGCAATGTGGCAAAAGATAAGTGAAAAAGAAAGGAGGACCTGAAATAGGGTACAACTGTAACAAAACCTAAAACCTGTGACTTTGGCTTTGGCACCAGAGCCAGTATTTCTTCAAAGAGACATTAGTGAAGGTTAGATGAGTGGTGAGGAAATCGTTACTAGAAGCTGGAGAAGAGGTGACATGCTGTTAGTGATGAAAATTTCAGGAGTGCTGTCTCCCATGGTAACATAGAAGATAAGAGGGGCACCTGCTGGGCTTGTGGGTCTGCTAAGAAGAGTGCGAGACAACTGGATTCTTCTAGTTGCCTATGATAACGTGACAAGAGAGAAATAGACTATGCAAGGAAATGTCCAGCTTCTTTTAAAAGAGTTATAGAGGTCCAACGATTATCAGCCAATGGTTGTTAAAGTAAGAAATTATCTCAAAGCATTGCTAGGAAACCACACCCTCAGGAAAAGTGAGGTGAAGACTGTGGCTGTCAGACCCTCTGGTAAAATTGCAGCGATTCCACTCAGAGCCTCATAGACCTCTTCCCTGACCCACCTAAATGATCAAGTCTTCTAAGATTCTTAAGTTAGCCTCAAAGATCCTTCCAAGTGGGCAAGAGGACTTTTGAAGAATTCTAAACTTCATGATTCTCAGCCCAGGGCTTAGAGGGAACTGTCTCAAAGAGATTGATGGGTATGACTTCTGCCTAATGAAGTCTGTTAACATCTCATATACCAGAAACATACAAAGTTTTTTTTAAAAGAATTAGAGCAGTTCCAACCAAAAGGAGCAGAGACAGTTCAAAGTGAAAACAGACCTCTGGGTCACTAACTTACAGACAAGAAGTAGGCTGAGCAAAATAATGGGCGTCAAACAGAGGCATTTATGGAAAAGAGAGGATGATTCAGAAGATCCCAAAGTGTAGAGCCAAACACAGAGGCTCTACTCTCAGGGAGTAAAACTAGGCAATAATAAAATACACTCTCTACCTCCACAACAGGAGGAATCATGTCTGACTCTGCTTGGAATTGTATGAATCAATGACTGCTGAGGGCCTCCCATTTTTCTTCTTTCTAAATGGGAGTGCCTATTGTGGCTGTCGATCCCTAACTCACCGTGCATGATAGGTATGGTAACCAAAAAAATTGTCTTAATTTAGTTCTTCCAATTGAGATCAACCATAATGGGAGAGCTGCACCAAAGAAAACATCCAAAGATGTATCCCAAGAGCCTCAAGCGTACCTGGATCTGATCCAAATACTGAGATCCTAAACTTCAAGCTGACCTCAAATTGGAATGAAACTTTGGGTCCTTCTTGGGAGGCACATGTTGTTTGTGGGAGGGGCATGAGCTGCTGTGGCCAGAGAGAAGACTGGGAGATATGTCCACACAAGTGGTACCCAACAATTCTTTCCCTCTCTGTACACGTAAATCATCAGAGATGAAACCCATTTTCCCTTCCCATGAGTCTGAGCTGGCCCTGTGTGCTTTGGCCAATAGAATATGGTGGAAGTGACCTCCTGCATTCAGGTCTTCTTCACCAGGCTGTGGAGAAACGCAAGTGGCCATGTGAGAAAGGCTCATACAGAGGAGAATCAAGTCCTGGTATGCCAGGTATCAATGTGTTGCTTCTCTGCACCAGATTCACCCTTCATTGCCTGCTCTGTGAAAATTGAGAGGGAGCCTTTAAATACTTTTCTTTGTCTGCTGGCACTATATTCAGTTTGTCAGTAGAAGGCACTGAAGAGATATTGCAGGATTAGCAGGCTTTTCTTTCCCAATTCCTCTTGACAGATTCCTGTAGCACCCACAGCTTCTCCCAGTACCCTTCTCTGGTGGTTTTCAGGTGGGAACATCTTTATGAACAGTTTTCCCTATCAAAGAGGCCAGAATTCTAGCAAGTTCAAAAGTGTGGATTTGCAGCAACTTCTGCCAGTATGATACTGTGACCAATGCTCAATATTCAATAAGATCTGTATCTAAAGCATAAGGGGCCTTTCCTTGGGTGCCCTTTCAGACTGGGCCTGAAGTGGGGACTGCACCTTATAACTGCAACATTTGTGTTTTTCAGAGTTACTGCATTTTACTTACTTGTCAACCCCTCATCACTCCAATCCCTAGTTATGGTTAATAATTCTTTATATTAAACCTTATCTATTCATGAGTGGATTAGGAAGATGTAGTATATATATAGTAGTTTATATACACAGTGGAATACTATTCAACTATGAAAAAGATGATCTCCTGACTACTGCAACCATGTGGATGGAGATAGAATAATGCTAAATGAAATCAGTCAGAAGGAAAAAGACAAATACCAGATGGTTTCACTCAAATGTGGAATATAGTGAAACAAAACAGAGGATCAGATAAAACCAAATGAGTAACAAACCCCAGAAACCTGACTGTAGAATTAAGGCTACCACAGAGGGAGAGGAAGGGGCAAAAGCAAAGTGGGGAGGAGGCACAACGGACTACAGCAGAAGACAATAGGTGCGTTGGCAGTGGTGTGGTCTGGTAATATACACCCAAGAGTGTGATCCTATACCTCTAAGTTATATATAGTGTTGTAAACCAAGATTAACTCAAATAAATAAACAAACAAACTTGATATGATTGAAGTATCATCTTTTGATTAGACAACCCTGGTCAACAGCCCAGCTAAACTCCAGCTAGTGGCTAACTCCAGACCCAGCCATTTGAGATGAGGCCATTCTGGAGCTTCCAGACATGGTAGCAGCCCCAAACCACATCATCTAAAGAGAAATGCCCAGTAAACCCACAGGATCATGAAAAATAATAAAATATTATTATTCTAAGCCTATAAATTTTGGAGTGATTTGTTATGTGCAAGAGATATCTGAAACACCACCATACAATCCGTAGGCACCAATAGCACATTTTACATAAGCTAACGCTCAGCGAAGATTAATGATTTGACCACAACTACAAACTGGTAAATGACTGAGCCAGCATTCAAACACAGGTCT
Source organism: Scalopus aquaticus (assembly GCA_004024925.1). NCBI lineage: Eukaryota > Metazoa > Chordata > Mammalia > Eulipotyphla > Talpidae > Scalopus > Scalopus aquaticus. The sequence continues at coordinate 6,735 of PVIJ01025790.1, forward strand.
GTATTAACAAAACCCTTTTAAATACATAAAAAAGGGTTCCTGTAACTCTCCCAACCTGCCCGGGCCTCCAGGTACCTGGGCAATGTGCACAAAAGGAGCAGGAGGGAGGACGTGCGGTGACACATTGGACACTGGTTCTCTGAGGCCGGTGTGTGCGAGGCAGGGGGCGGGGCGCTGCGTCCTCCAGCGCTCTGTTTAAAACAGAGTTTTAAATACATAAAAAAGGGTTTCCTGGCTCCCTCACTGAGCTTGGGAATGCGATCCAGCTACCTTCATCTACAGCCAAGGAAGCTGAAGCGCAGAGGATGAAAGCAATTTGCCCAAAGTCACACGTTTGGGGAAAGGTGGACTCTGGATTAGAAGCCCACTTCTCCTGCCTCTCAGCCCAGTGCTTTCCTCTCCCCACACTTTGTCTCGTGGACTTTCTTTCATTCTCACCTCCACATACTTTCTCATGCACTGTCCCCAGAATGACCTGGGTGGAGGGCAAAGAGAGGGAATCTCGGGGTAGGGAGCGGGAGGGCACATGAGGCCATATCTAGAGACAGCTTTCATTGGCACAGTGAGGGTGGGAAATCTGACCTGCAGCTGGTGAGTGGGTGGCACTGCTCACCATCCTACAAGGCACAGGACAGCCTGCAACAAAGAATTGTCCAGCCCACGCTGCCAGTAATGAAGCCAAGAAGCCCTGTCTACAAAGCTGTGCCAGGTTCCCTGCCTCCATCAGTGTTGTCTGATTTTCTCCAAGCCTTGGATTGTCCAAGTTCAGAGGGGCAGCACCCACTGGGATCATTTTCACCAGCTAAAAAATAACTCAATGAATGGAGAAGTTCTGAATAAATTTCTGGCAGCACGTACTTTTCACCAAAGAGGACTCTGGGCACCAGGTTTGATTAGCTACAATTAGTTTATTGAAGATACAGAGGGAAACAAAGGCAAACATACAGACAGCTGAGTCACTGGCCTTGCAGAGTTCTGCAGGTGGCCCTGGAAGGAGATGCGCTTCCTTTCCCGGGTCTTGTCCCCACAGAGTTACAGGAAACCACCCTTAGCATTCCCCCTCTCCATGCCACAGCTTCCCAGGAAATGTGGCCAAGAAGATTCTGGGGCCTGCCTTGTTCCTCCAAATTTGTATGAAGGGATCAGGCAGGACCAATGAGTCCAGCAGAAAATAGAAAATGGAAGAAAGGATGAACACTCAGGACAACAAGCAGATGATGAGGAAAGGCTACAGAAAGAGGCCCAGGTGCGACCCAACCTGCCCGGGCCTCCAGGTGCCTGGGCAATGTGCACAAAGGGAGCGGGAGGGAGGATGTGTGGTGACACATCGGACACTGGTTCTCTGAGGCCGGGGTGTGCGAGGCAGGGGGGCGGGGCGCTGCGTCCTCCGGAGCTCCGTGTGCTGGGCAGCGACAGGGCGCACTGGCAGAGGCTGCAACCTCCTAGCACCTCTTAGAACACCCGGCCCCTCCGTAGGGGGCGCTGGCAACAGGGGCAGCACCTGAGACGCAGAGATCTCCAGAGACGACGCCACCTCGGGAGCTGCTGACGCCTGGTGGGACAGGCAGAGACATGTGTCAGGTACAACCACAGCCAGGAGACTTTAGGGTAAGCGAAACTATGCCCTCCCCAAAGGCACTGGGACCATACCAACTGGAAAGGGGGAGGGGAGAGCTACTTACAGACATTCACGGAGCCAACACCCTCACACAGCCTGTTGGGAGAGGAAAGGGGAGAGGTCAGTGCCTGGACAGGTGATGCGGAAGGCCCAGCCCCTGGCGCTCCTTCTGGGACCTTGCCAAGGGGAAGGGCCAGTCCTGAAGCCCGGGCAGCCCAGGTCCCGGTAAGCTCTGGAAACAGACTGCCTGGCGCCCTGGCCTTCCACACCTTGTTTAAACCGGACAACAGCCTCAAATTTGCCCTCCCTCCGCCTAGATCCTCATGTAGAAAATCTAGTCCTAAGTCTGTCATGAGGACGAAGGGAAATGACACATGTCAGTATGTCATGAGCACGTCGGCAGTCTTAGCTGCTGCTATTTCTGGGTTGGGTCTGAGGGACCCATAGGTCCCTTCCTAAACCTGGTCTGATTTGTGTCCCTGGGCTTCAGGAGAGCAGAAGTTTTTGTCTGTTCTTCCCATTGCAGTTGACAGACCCTAAAACAATACAGCAGATCCTCAAATACCATTGATTCATTCAAGGCTGTTTCATTATAAACATGGTGAGAAAAAAAAAATCTGCCTACACGGATGGAATCAATGGCACTTGAGCACCCAGCTTCCTTATACATGGATTCACCTTACGTCAGTTTCCAAGAACCAATCAAAGACATTAAGTGAAGGCTTATTGCGCCTAACTCAATAAATAAATGAATGAATGGAATTTCAGAGTAGGCTCAGAGACCTGCTATACCAATTCCCTCATTTGACAGATGGGGAAACTGAGACCCAGAGACAGAAAATAACCAGTGATAGCGGCACCTAACTCCACCCCGACAGCAACATTGTCTCCTTAAGCGAAATACATCGAGGGCCTCTGGGATGCAGTGACAAAGGTGGTCAAAATCAACTCAGCTATGAGGAGAGTCCGCAGCCCACCATCTAGTCATACCACACCCAGCTTTCTAGAGAACACATATCATCGCTGAGTTCACTCTAAGAATACTCTGTAGCCAAAGGGTGAGCCACTCAATTTCCAGTGCTATCTCTACAAGCTTCTCCAACTCCCAACCTCTGTCTTAAAAACCTCCTCCCACTGAATTCTTCACTCATGAACTTCCCAGGCCTCAGCTCCAGTGACTCTGCGCTCTCCAGGACATCACTTGGTTTGTGGCAAGTCTCACCACACAATCACTTTGATTCCAGATACCCGGCCAGTGCCCCCACCTCCCCACACACAGGAGGCTCCCGGGATGCCCCCCTGCATCCTCACCCTCCACTCCACTCTGCCCAGGGCCAGTGGGGCAACTCTACACAGGAGGAAGACTCAGGCTATGACCAACTTGGGCTAAGACCCCAGGGCAGCGTTCCATGAGTGCTGCACTCATAGGATTTGCTCAGGAGCCCTCCAGCGATCACAAGAATGAATGACCACCCAGTCACAAAATAAGCAAAAACAAAATTGTTCAGATAGGGCTTGGCGCAAGGGATAAGTCCCTGCTGTCTGTCTAACCTAGTCCCGCCTACTGCCCTGGAAGCCATTTAAGGGCACTCACTATAATTAGAATAGATAAGTGTGGGTTTAAAAAAGTTTGCTGAAGTTGTCAAAATAAGACAAGTTCCATGTTCCAGGATTGGGTCAATGTCACCCTTGGAAGGGCAGCTGGAAGGCTGAGAAGAGGGGAGAAGAGGAGGGGAGTGGGGGGTAGGGAGAG
>PVIJ01025791.1:0-10109 GCA_004024925.1 Scalopus aquaticus
GACTATAGGGAGGCCGGGTGGGAGAGAGACACTCAGCGGTGGGGGGTGGGGGGTGGGGGGAGAGGAGGATAAGGGCACAAAATGGAAAAGAGGAGAATACAGGGGACCATGGAGATGGATCACGGGTGAATTGGTGGTGGGCTGCCCAAGGGGAATACAAAATGTAAAAGACATAAATAACAATTAAAAAATAAAAATAAAAAATAAAATAAAGAAGAGGCCTTCAGACACAACAATGTGGGAACTTCTGTTAGGTTCATACTTCCCTATCTGTGGGCAATCTCCCCCGCTCCCCTCCCCAGTAATCACTCTGGGCCCAGCAACTGACACTGTCCTAAAAGTCCTGAGACCAAAGGCATATGCCCATGACACCAAGTGAAGACCAGAAGCTTCCCCTGGCTCACTCAGGTAGATCCTGCACGTCCCCACCACGTGGACGCCGATGCGTCCAACAGTGTAAGTGTGAGGGTTGTTACGTTGGAAGACGTTCTCATTAAGGTATTTTCATAGACGTTACACCTATCTCTCCCATCAGTGTGAGAGAAGGAGGTGATGTTAAGCTGTGAACAAACTACTGATTGTACAGTGCACACACACATGTGCATACACACACATTCATACAAACACATATACATGAGGCTTTCAGAGTATAGTGAGCTCCTCAGAGAAAAGCAAAGGACTGTTAAACTAGGCAGGTGACCACGTTGGAAATGACTGAAAACTAGAGCAATTTGACATCTGACAGAAAAAATAGCTTTTAGTCACAGAAATATGCATGTGACTATTGAGTCATTCACTTAAAAACACCTGCTTTAAAAACATCTCTTGGGAACAACTTCCATCTATATTAGAATTCATAAAACAAAAACACTCTGAATGTGTTATTAAAATGTTAAAATCAGAAACCATAGGAGAGAAGCCAGAGAGACTTTGGTTGCCCAAAGAGGGAAATCCCTGAGCAATCCCAATTCTCAGTAAGATTTTATTGTGATATATAAAAATACAGCAATGGCTGGGAGACTAGAGATACCCAGCTTCAGGCAATTGGGGAGAATTATCAGCTCAAGGAGCAGCAGGAGAAAGAAAGGGAAGAGTAGAAAAAATGCACCTATGGTGCAATTTCCTACACAATGTTCTGGGAAACTGGGAGGGTGTCGTACCACCACAGACGCAACCCCAAGAGGCTGGGGACCAGGCTCCCAGCTGCAGAAATCAGACAGGGACAAGTGCCCGTTTCCATGACACTGCTCTGACTTGCACAGTGAGCGGGCGCCCTGCCTCTGCCACGCTGCCCACTGAAAGGGCCCACGTGAAGATGGGGCGCATGGCCTCTGCCCAGTCTTACTCAATATGCTGAAGTCTTGGCACTTTGCCCCCTTTGCGATGTGGACGGAGTGAAGAGTGTGAAGGGAGCACTGAGTCCCTGGCTCTTTAACATGCGTTCATGGTGACAGCGTGAAGTCACTGTGGAGGAGGAAGACAATTCTAGACCCGCGTCTCTGAAGTCCTTCAGAATAAATGAGAGACCATGGGTTCTGAAGTTAGATTAACTTAGGTTTGAACCGCAACATTGCCACTAACTAGAAAGTGAGTTCAAGTTGGCTCTTTAACCTCTGTGTGCCTCAGTTTCCATACTTGTAAAAGGGTGTGTGTGGTTAAATTGAATAGTAGTAATAATAGCTACCATTTATGGAGCACTTATTACCTGCCAATTTCTTTTATATGAACTTTGCATGTGCAAACACATTGAATTTCCGGTAATTCCCTAATGGAATGTCCTTATCACCATTTTACAGATGGGGAGGCTGGGGGGCAGCGCTGCCCGATAATCCACCCAGTGACGACACAGATGTTTGGTGTTGGAGCCAAGGTCGGAAGCCAGGCAGCCAGACCCCAGAGCCGGGCTCTGTGCACCTTCATCACCAGAGGAGGTAACTCTGGGGCAGCACCCGGCACGGGGCCAGGAGCCCGACGTGGGGAAACTTAGTGAGCCCTTCGCCTTTCTGTTAGTTTCCCCCCGCCCCCCTGATTTATCCTGAGTGGCTAGAACAAGAATTAACTTCAGTCCATGAAAACCAGAATCAGATGTTTGCAAGAAGGAAAATGATCTACAAATCTTTATGGCTATTGTTGAATCCAGCTACAGATGTGTACACCTGGCAGGCCATGACCAAAAGAGAACTTGGAAATTCTCTAGCCCAATTCTCACACTCATCAGTTAGAGAAACAAGGGCCCAGAGAGAACAAGTGGCCCACCCAGCTACACACAGCATGTCCTTGATATGGTCCCTGGGACGAGGACACAGGAGACAGGGAGAGCTAGATGGATCTGCTCTAGGATTTTAGTAGACAGATTTCTGGCCAAATTGCTGAAAGTACCAGAAGTAACCTCAGCAAGGAACAGATGAGCCTCTAATGCATCAACCCAGTCCTCAGTTGTGAAGGCTAACAGGGTGAAAGATGTTTGGTCTTCAGAGACCCTACTGACCAGTCCCTTTCTGTCCTGCAACACAGCTCCAAAACAGAGTCCCAGGGCTTCAGAAAGATCCAGATTAAGAACACCAGGCTCTTTTGAAACCCAACTGAGTATGTAAGGCTTTAAAATATTGCCACCAGCTTGCTCCAATAAAGTACATAAGTCAAAACCATGAATTTCTATTGAGACTCTCAAAGCCATAATGCATGTAATACACATAACCCTTGAAATGAATGTGAAGGATTGAAAGGATTGAAATAACCATCTGGGAATGGCCATAAGGTGGAGGGGCCAAGCAAAGGTCAGTCAAAAATCCTCTGACTCTTCAAACACATGAAACATTATAATGAACAGCCTAGCCAAGGGCTTCAGAAGATAAGAATTTTGTATATGAGTTCAGTAGAAAACATGATCATTCAGAAAAAAAGAGCTAATGAGATAATAATGCCCATGTAAATTGAAAAACAAGAAACCAACCAGAGTAACTAGATCCACTGTAGTGTTTCTTGGCTTCTTTCTCATCAGCCTTGTCTTTCTCTAAAAATCTGTGATTTTTTTACTCTTATGACTCCTAGTTAGTTAGACTTGCCATTTCTACTTGTGCAAGTAGAATAGCAGCCAATAACATTAGAACCAAGCATCATATGAACAATGCACTGGCCTCTCCTTATACTATCAGAAGATGCTAAGAATTTGAGAGATAAGATACACCACTGATGGTATATCCAAACTGGAGCCCATGATAAAAATCTGCTCTATTTCCCTGCTTTAAATATTTACCCAGGTTATTTCTGTGCTTTCTGAACTCTACCTCTCTCTCCTCTCTCTCTCCTCCTTCCCTCCTTCCCTCCCTCTCTCTGACATTCACATGGATATAATTCCATTGGACAGGTTCCCAATTGACAGCTTGAGCTGGTCAACCCCAGTAATTCATGTATGTACAACATTGCAAATACACAAACCAGATACGTGGCGAAGGGCCCCAGATTTTAATTATATCTTATTTCACAGCTGCAGTCAATTCCTGCTACAGCTTAATAACCAGGTTGCACAAGCCGTGAACACTTTTTGTTGTTAATTTTGTTCAGGAAAATTGAGTTTGTACTACCATTTTGGCAGAAATGCTTATCATAACAATTATGATAAAGTGATGAGTATTGGAAACATCTGCAGGAATGAACTTGAAGACAGAAGGATGTCAGTTAGTCTGGTTATATAGAAAAACTCGTTATATAGGGAAATTAGGGTTGTGTCTGTCACCTGCTGAAAACAAGAGGTAAATAAGGGGCCCAGGCTTCTCCTTGTCCCCTGCTGGGGTGCCAGGGAATGATGGGGAACATGCCTGGCCAGGATGCTCAATGGCTTGACTGACTCCGTGCAGCACCCACCCCCTGGATGGCGTTCGAGGAGGTCTTAAATGAAGAGGTGAAAGATCATCCTGGGCTAGTTGGAGAATAGGAGAAAGAATCTTGAAGAACAGTGTAAATAAGATGAGAAGAGGGGGTGACTCTTCCAAGGTCACATAAGTGATCAATCATGTCAGCCTTCTGGTTCCTGTGCCAGAACTCTTGCTCCTATGCCTAAAATCGACTCCAGTGGAGGTTTCTGTGAAGGAGTGAGAGGGGCACATCCATGGAGCACAGCCTGACTTCAGAAATGTGAAAATGAGAAAGAATATTCAGCAAAAGAATCAAGGATATACAGTGTATAGAAGTCACGTCTCGGTATGAAAGATTACTAGATGAGTTGGGGAGAAAGTCTCCAGAAAGGATATAGAAATAATTCAGATAAAAGAATAAAAGAAAGAAAGTTTATTGGAATTAATTTGGTCTTAGTGGAAATGAAAAAAAATGGTGGGTTACTTGTCTATCATGATTAACAAATGACCACAAACTTGGTGGTTTAATACACCTGTGTATCATCGCACAGTTCTGTGGGCTAGACATCTGGACACAACTTCACTAATCCTCTGCTCAGACTGTCACAGGCTGAAATCATGGGACTGGAGTTTTATCTGAGGCTCAAGGTGTTCTTCCATGTTCACTCCATTGTTGGCAGAATCCATTCCCTTGCAGCTGTAGAACTCATGGACACCGTGTCTTCAAGGCCAGCAAGGAAGTCCCATTCCAGGCTGTTATGGTGAAGTGTTATATACACTACCATCATCACAGCAACAACTGTCTCATAATAATTATGAAGAACCAACAGCACTTTGCTGTCGAATAGGAGGAATGCAACACTAGTCTCGATGATTAGAATAGCTTATGAATGTACAGGGCCATCAATATCTTAAAGCAATTTCATATGCATGAGCTTTTTTGTTCCTTGAAGTAATCTTATGAAACAGATAGATTAGATGCCATTATTTCCATTTCACAAATGAGAAAATGGAGGTTCACACAATTTCAGTCAATAGCCTAAGGTCACATGGTGCATCACTGGCTCAGCCACAACCAGCATTGTAAAGTCAGTTTCCTGCCTATGTGTTCAAAATCATTTCTCCTACACCATCCTGAATCATTGCTACTGATTTCACCAAGCATGCATATCCGTGAAGACTTTCTTTTCCTTTGGACAACTCTGGTCCAAGCATGACCAGACTGCAGAGATCTTCTGGACTCACAAGAGGGGTCCAGGCTCTACCAAAGTGGTTTGGCTCTAGGTTTCTCTGCAATTCACATGCTCATCAGGCTGGAAAGTACAGCTCCCTTTCTGTATTAGAAATCCCTGACTTGATGACACATAGCAAAAGCTTATCTCCAATCTCCAGCCTTAGATGGCAAGTGCACAGAGTGTGACTTAACTGGGAAGATGTTATGACAACAATGATGAGACCAAAACTCTGGTATCCTCTTGATGGAATTACTGTTGCCATTTCTAATAGAGCTTTATTTTGGGGGTTGAGTGGATGATTTATGGACTACTAACTTCTTTAAACATCCTAGATGTGAAGAGTGGTCTTGCTGGCAAGAATCCATTAACAGACAAAAAAAGAAATCACTTATGCTTTATGACCGGACATTCACATCCCCCCACCCATGCGTGTGTGCACACTACGCAGGCCCCAGTTAAAGCTCCCGCCTGTTGGCTGGTGTGCTGAGCAGCAAGTTATAAGAAGGAGCTTGCTCTCACTAGCTGTCGCGGCCATCTGAACCCAAACTTTAACATTACAAGCTCATTAAATGTATATCAGTTAAAGGAACCTCTCATGGAGGGGACTCAAATTATGAAAACAGCAAAACCTGTTTGGTGATCAAAACACATCATTAAAGACATGAGGGAAGAAAGAAAGAGGTGAAAGGATCCCCTTTTCTTCTCTGGACTGAGCAATGAGAGAAAGACACTGTTTTCCTGGGTCTAAGGTCACTCACCTTTCAGAGAGGAGGGTGTAACACAGGAGAGAGAGACACAAGACAGAATAGTAAGATGAGCTTCAGCATGAGACTGATTTATTCTTCATTGTACTAGTACCGAGACCAGGAAAATTACTTAATTTCTCAGAACTTCAGTTTTCTTAGTAAATATGCAAAAAAAAAAATGCTTAACTCATAAGATTATGGAAATTACTTATGTTAATATATGTAAAACAACTAGCACAGTGTGTGGATTATGGCAGATACTCAGTAAAGGTTAGTCTCTCCTTCCTGCCCTCTGCATCCTTTCTGTTTCTCCCCCCACCAATTTGTCTTTTGTTTTTAAGACTCTGTAATTATAAGTCTTTCTTTCATTGGTTAACTCATTCAAAATACTAAAGCACCATGAAAAATTATGCCTTAGCATTTCTGATAGCCTGTGCGTGGCACCCTGGCATTTTCCCTCTCGAGCCCCCCTTGGAATTATCTATGACAAAAATAAAAAATACATATGCACTTATTTGTCAACACAAGACCAAATGTTCCTTCTGGGAAGTTTTTTCTACTCTCTGGTGAAGCCGTCACAAGTTCCCTCCCCCTGGTGCTCTGCACACAGTATGTGCCGTGCAAAATCAAGGCAACAGCTTCCCGGGGATGAGCATTTAGTATCTCAAATGCACACATCTAACCTTGCTGTTAGGATGATTGTGCAATGCTCTGAGGAGTGTGAGCCAGAGAGAATCACATTCTGCTTTCCAGTCTAAGGAACAGGAGTAACGAAGACAATGTATATATGTGGTCAAGGATGCCAAAAGGGGTTGGAGTAAATAAGACACAGTCAGTTCTTTCCTTCTGGTCTTACCAGATTGAGCCCCGATGATGCTGTCAGGTATCAGAGACACCTTTTCAGGGTGGATCTTGGTGTGCTCCTCTTGCCCACAAACTCCTAATGACACTAAAATTATGAAAGGATATTATAATGGGACCTCTCCTTTCATTTTCTCTTCAGTTTAAAGATCCATATGCAGTTCATCTGTCACAAAGAAGAATGCAGTTTACCCTGGGTTCTTGTGAACCACATCTCTTAGCTCAGAATGCATCATTGTTGACTCTTTCATATGGAGCCTTCCTATCAGGGCCTCCCTGGTCGCACAGCAGGTTAAGCAGAGCACTGTGAAGCTATCCAGAGCCACTGCAGCACAAGTTTGATGCCCAGCCAGGGAGATTCCCACATAACACAGCAGACCTCTCCTGCCTCGCCCGCTGCTCCCCTCAGCAGTGTACTTCAGTCGATATGTCTGTTCTGTTCCCCACTCTGTCTCTGGTGAATCTTCTCACCACCCTACACCTCTGGCCTACATCCCACCTCTTGTACGCATAAATAAATCTTAAAAAAAATAAAGCCTTCCTATCAGAGATTTATTCTTTGTGCTTAAAGAGTAATATATATAAATTAGCAGCAATCATGATTATCTTAGAATGATTTGCTTATTAGATCACTTGTCAGTGTCAAGTAGACAAAAACAGAACCTGTGTGTTCAGGATGAGATAGAGCATATATTATATGAAAGGATCAATCTTGAAAATTCATCCAGAGCAAAAGAATAGCTATCCACAGAGAAAAGGCCAGGGTTAAAGTGTAGAGGGAAGGGGAGCTGAAAACCCGGAATCCAGTCCTACAGAAGAAAAGGGGAACAATCCCGGCTTTAAGGGAAATCCTAGTGCCTGAGCCTTTGTTCACAGTGGACCCAGGCTTCACTGTCCTGGGCTGTCCCAGGTTCTGAAGTCTTGTTGGTGTTTTTTACCTCTTTTGTTTCTCTTCTTATTCCACCTGTTGCACAGCAATTGCTAACATTTACATCACCCACCAGGAAAGTGAATGGTGGCGCATCGCTAGCTCACTGGTCAATGAATAAATACACTGAATCAAAACAACTTCTAGATTGTGTGCTTTATGGACACACATATCATTGTCAAGGCCTGAATTCAGGATTTCAGCATTTCCATCACCCTTTTATCTGTTCTTCTATTCATCCTTTTAATATTTATTAAGCACCCAGTATTAAATACAGTGTATGGAAAGAACAGGAGCCTTACCCTTCGCTCTGTAACAGAGTTGTGGATGGCAGAAAAATCAGTTTGGGACTTTCGTCAATACACAATTGGAAGGGAGGTGGAAGTGCACCAAGGATCCAAATCATGCTGGAATAAAAATTCTAAACCAACTGAAGAAAGTAAAAAGAACCTATTTGAAAGATTTAAAATTTGACTATGGAAAAAAAAAAGAACACTGCACTAGGAATAAACACAATATGCAACATTAAAAGACAAATGATAAGCTGGGAAATATAATTGAAGCACATCTAAAAGATATATAAACAATACAATAGAAAGGAGGATAAAGTTCATAAGAGACATTTTCCGAACAGAAAAATATAACAACTCTTAAGTATGGAAATAAGTGCTTAGCAGTCCTCATAATATGAGAAACAAATGTTTAAATTACACTGAGATAGGATTTTCACCTATCAGATGGCTAAAAATTCAAAAGCTTTGTAAAACACTAGGATGAAAAAGCTGAGGGAAGCAAGTACTCTCATAAAATGCTAAAAGAGGGGTAAATTACAAGCTCTACAGAAGGTAATTTGACAATATCTATCAACTTTTAAAATGTGCGAAATCTTTGACCCAGAAACCCAATTCTAGGAATTGATCTTATAATCACGTACATGTGAAATGATATATTTATATAATTATTCATGATAACATTTTTACTGGAAGAAAAATATTGAAATCAAAATAAATATCCATCAATGGGGATTTAATAAATTGTAAAATATACATATAATCTAGTGTTATCAAAATACAAGGAAGTTCCATATATACTGATATAAAATTATCTGTAACATGTATTTTAAGTGATATAACAAAATAAATAATAGTCCAGAGAGAATATAACAAGGGGTAAGAATGATTACTTTTATGTATTTGCTATAAAAACAATATATTTCTGCAAGGGTAAGCTGATTATACTGGCTGCCACGGGGGAGGAATATTAGAAGACTAAAATTTATGGATGCAGGGGAAAACTGTACCCTGTGAACTTTTGAGCTTTTGGATATTTGAGCCATATAAATGTATTGCCTATTAAAAACATAAAGATTCTTTAAAAAGAAATAAAACCTTGGTTAGGGAGAAGGTTTATGTCATTCCCATGACTTTGGTATTGATCATTCTCTCACCTAACTCCTTTCTAAGTGCTTTTAGCATTTGCACGACCCATGTATTGCCTTAATAATAAGCTTTTCTACTAAGTGCTATACCATACTATTGAAGCTTATATATAATATCAATAAATGGTGCTGGGAAATTTAGTACTTTTATGGTTCTTTTTTTTTTTTTCATGTGAGTTTATCTGGTCTTCTCTTTTGAACATTTTTTAGCTTTCTCCCTGAGTAGTGTATGTAAAAAAGAAATGTTGTAACAGCCATTGAGTACCTTCCTTGTGCCTAAGGCTGTTATGATGTCTAATTTAATCTCATAACAATCCCAGAACCGAGCAGTATTCTCTCCTCATTATACGGATGATAAATCTGGGGCAAGAGAGGATAAATGGTTTTCCAGTGGTAACTCAGCTAACAAGTGGCAGAGCTAAGGCTTGAGAACATTTTCCTCAGTCTGTTCAATACTGCCTCCTTGTGCAAGAGAAAAGTAATAGATGTTGTTGTTTTAATCTCAGGATTTCTTCACGTATTAATATTTCAGTTTTCATATTTGTAAAACCAGGTTACATACCTATTTTGCAGGGCTGGATTGAGAATTAACATAAGTGAACATAGTCCTGTACCTGGTTGGTAATAGATGTTACATAGTATTGGTTTCCCCTATTTTGTATTTCAGTGACTAGAATTTTTCTGTAAACTTAGTTATGTTCAAAAGTACAAGCTAACTTTTTTTTGTTTGTTTCTGAACCAAAGCGATGGGAATAGTTGTTCTATGGGCAGTGAAGTACCCCAGATGAGGCATGCCAAAAGTAACCTCAAGATATGTTGCAGGAGGGTCCTGAGAGAGAAAGGACAAGTTTGTTTTGCTCTACAATGTCCTGTTCCCTCAGGGCTTATGAGCTGAAGGGACCTTTATTTTTTTTTTTTTATATATATATTTTTATTGTTATTTATGTCTTTTACATTTTGTATTCCCCTAGGGTATCCCACCACCAATTCACCCGTGATCCATCTCCATGGTCCCTTGTGTTCTTCTCTATTCCATTTTTTGCCCTT
>PVIJ01025792.1:0-11991 GCA_004024925.1 Scalopus aquaticus
GGGATGAGGCTTTTGCGCTGTATTTATTGGGCTGAAGAACAATTCAGGCTATGAGCAAGGAAATGGGTGATACTGAGCAAGCATTAGGATCAGCCTCATGGTATTGACCCCTCTCCTGGGGTCGGATATTTTTATATTGTCAGGCATATTTCCTTGACGGAGGGAAATAAAATAACTCATTATTCACATATTTTGGGGGAAAGTGACATGGGGGGAATCATCCTATATCCCTTGAAACATCTTTGTGTTCCATTAATAAGATGTAAGAGGCCAGTGCTTGTCTGAGCCAGTGGTGAGTAGGGAATGAACTCCTTTCATTGCACATTCCCTTAGAGTGATGCATAGTTGCAGGTCACTTTAGTTTGTTTTAAAAATGAATAACTACATACTAGAAAAGAATAAAGGCAAATCTGACTGGAGCAGAATTTTAATTTCAAAGTCCAGGAAGCTTGATAGGGGTATTGTTTCTTAAGATTTTTGATTTTATCTATTTTTGTGCTTTTTGTTTGTTTGCTTCTGTTACATAGTAAATGGAGCTTTTTTTTATAGGTTGGTGGAATTTTTACTCTATTAATATTGTTTCCCCTGGATTCAGGCTTTTGCCATTTATAATAATCAATGCCATCCCACTTAGTCTTTTTCATAAAACAGCATTAGAACGTGACTGCTCACTTGTTCTTTCTGTACCTTATTCACCCAGCAAGTTAAAAATCAGATGTTGATTGTTTCTTCCAGTCTTTGACATCAAGTCAGTTTTTTTCTTGACCTTCTCCATCATCCCTGAGCTCACAGTCAAATTATAGTGCATTTTAATAGATCTTTTACTACAGCCTCTCCTTACTTTCTGACTATCCTTCAAGTGTGAAACAGTCAAAGCACATAACTGTCCTAATGGATTTGTTATATTGCAATGCCTTTTAATATAATATGTGCAAGCCCAGAGTGCTAGGGTAACTTCGCTTGAAACGTTTATATGGCATAAAGACAAATATTGGCATATCAAAGCAGCAGTAACTAGCATGATACAATGAAGTCAAATGCTTTTATTCCTGGATATGCCCATGGGTCTTTTTCTGAACACACACAGCTCTGAAAAGAGCCTGTGCTTTCCCGCAACTTTATTTCAGATGTGTAAGTCAATCATGTGGAGATTCACTTGTAGCTGATCTCGTGTTTTTCCCCAGGTCTTCTTTTGCCCTAACATCCTTGTTTATGTCCTTTTATATGATACTCTAATATTCCAGATAATAACAGTTCTGATGAATGTGTTCAGTGTTTGTGAAACAGACATAATATTAGCAAAGGGACTTAAAGCTCCTGCTGAGAAAAACTGGTGATTGGCTGTTTCTGTTAACATCATCAAGTGATTGTATTTCACTCCGTCTGAAACGTCTATGCGTTCTGGAATGGATTTTTTTTTTTGTCTTTAACCATGATACTCGATAGGATTGCTGATTTTTATGTAGATTTTAACATCTTGATTTATAAATACGATTGCTCAGAACCCTTTAGAATGCTGTTTTTGCATTATATCTTTTTAAAATAAATAGGTAATTTTCTCCGTCATACTATGACACTATTTCATTAACAGGAAAACACCTATTCCTTATTGACCTGACATTGAATATTTTCGGGATTCTAGCCATTTACTTGACAGCCCGTGATGACCTGAATCTCTTTCATCGCCATAGGCTTTGAAACCTTTTGGAGGTAGGAGGCTTGAGATTCAATTCTGTAACTTATCGTTTCCTTAAATGACTCATTTTGTCAATTTTTTCAATGGTGTTAAAGATAGTTGAAATCTAACATTTAAACAGAATAATATTAACTATATTATGCATTTTGCGTCACTAATGAGGTGAATATATGTACAATTCTGTATTTTTTCTTTCAGTCAACAGTGCTCACATTTATTCAACAATTGGACAGTTTAGGGTATTTTTCTAGGACTTAAGTGTAATGAAGAGAGAATTTTAATTTTGGTTAATGTTCAAGGATGTTTTTACCACCTTATAAATATGCTTGTTTCTGTTTTCAGTATCTGGAAATTGGTTTTTCTATTTTTCCTGTTCTCCAAGTCACTGAGGTTTTTGACCAGAATTGGAAGCGGTGGTTTCGTAGCCTGGTTCCTAATTTTTTTGGAGGTCTGCCCTATTTTCAAAGTTCCTGCTCTAGTCAGAGAGGCTCAGAGCAGCAGAAAGAGGTGATTTTGGGGCCCGTGGACAAATGACCCGAGGGAGAACAGAGTTTTACAGCTGGCATCATGGATCTGGGTTGCTGAGGCCAGACACTGACAGAACTGAAGCTGAAATTTCTACAATTAAGGTGCTCTCCTTGGAGGATTCCCAGTGTTCTCCGTGGAGGCTACAGGAAAGCCGTGGGTGGTCTAATTATTCCATGTCTTCTAATTGGGCCTTGCCAGGTACATCCATCCAATCACATTTAACATCATGGTTTGTTGACAAAGCTTCCTGAACATTTCATCCAATCAAATTTGCAAGTCCGTCAGCCCTCATTTGAATAGAGTGAAATAGAAATAGCTTCTGCTTTGTGCCCAAGCACTAGTCTCTTTGGCTGGGGTACCGGAACACCGGCAGTACCGAGCATTCTTCTAAATCTGTCTTAACAAGAGAGGCTTTAAGAAAGCCACTTTCAAAACAGAGAGGATGAGATGTGAAAGAGATGGCCCTAGACAGTTTATTCCAACTATGTTTACAAGGTTCTGAAACAGGTTCATCTTATTATCAGTATTTTATTCCATGTCATGTGCACAGGAAATTATTTTCCTAATGTTATCAGTGAGCACATGACAGACTGTGCCTTATCCGCGGACAATCACCCCAAAGCTCCTCCATGTTGTTCAGAGAGAACAAGATGGCGGTGCGCCTGCTGCTCCCGGGGACCTCGGCAAGCGCAAGGTGTGCCACGTCACCAAGGGCGTCATCAGATATACCCGCTGCCAGTGAGCTGCCTGTCCCGGGCCACCTGAGCGCCACAAACCAAAGGCTCTGTGTGTGTGTGTGTGTGTGTGTGTGTGTGTGTGTGGTCTCTACCTGGATTCCATCCATAACAGTGGGATGTGTCTTTTTTCCCTCGCATGAAATTAAGAGGTGTGAGAGAGCTAACTAAGATGACTCTTTCCATTACTTCCTTCATTTGAATGTTAATATTTTTGATCATGTGAAAATAAAGTCCAGTGTAAGTTTGTCTTGGCCCAATGGCTTTTTAAAAATTATTTTCTTAGAGCTTTTTGAGAAATGTTGAGTAGTTGGTGGTTTTCTGTTGGCTTTTCTATATAAATGGTTTCTAGCGCAGTCATGTGTGAAGAAAGAACTTACTGCAGGGTTTCAGTTCTTTTTATTTGTTAGACTTGTTTTAATGTACAATATTTCTTTACATAATTAAAACTTTCATTTGTTCTTTTAAAATAATTTGGAACTAATCCTTGTGAAGGGGATGTACAACCCTGGAAAGGATGTCACGCTTAGTCAATTAATAGGAAAAGTGCCAGCTTTGTGCAAACATCAAAATCTTTCTTGAGCCCATCAGAATAATGGTAAGACTTTCCATCGAGAGACCCACTCACAGAATATGCCATCTTCATTCAAGTTTCCCTTGCTCCAAAGAGAAATGGAGGTAGACCGTATACCAGAAAAAGCTTCATCACATATGGGAAGCATAATGGGGCAAATTGACCTCCTGCACTTCCCTTTTCATCAATACGCCTTTTCATCGAGATCATCGCTCCTATTCTGGAAAACTGGAGATTACATGTAAAAGGATTTGGGGAAAGAACTTGCCGTACCAGTTGCCAGAAGTTATCATCATGATATCAAGTGCAATAAAAACACATATATGGACAACTAATCTTTGACAAATGAGCAAACAATATGCAGTGGAACAAGGACAGTTTGTTCAATAAATGGTGCTGGAAAAACTGGACCACCCTATGCAAAAGAATGAAACTAGACTTCTACCTCACACCATGCACGAAAACCAATTCAAAATGGATGAAAGAATTGAACATAAGGCCTGAAACCACAAAATGTATGGAAGAAAATCTAGGCAAAATGTTACATGGCATACATCTCAGTAACATTCTTAAAGACTCATCCCCCAAAGCAAATAAAGTGAAGGGAAAAATAAACAGCTGGGATTACATCAAACTAAAAAGCTTCTGTACAGCAAAAGAAACATTAATCAAAACAAAGAGACACCCTACTAATTGGGAGAACATTTTTGCACTCCATACAACTGATAAGAGACTGACTGCAACTATCTACAAAGAGCTCACACGACTAAACAAAAACAAAGTAAACAATTCAGTTAAAAAATGGGCAGAAGAGCTAAAAAGACACTTCTCCAAAGAGGAAATGCGAACAGCCAACAGGTATATGAAAAGATGTTCAACATTACTTATAATCAGGGAAATGCAAATCAAAACCACAATGAGATAACACCTTACACCAGTGAGAATGGCACATATTAAAAAAACTAGCAACAACAAATGTTGGCGAGGATGTGGAGAAAAAGGAACTCTCCTACACTGCTAGTGGGAATGCAAACTGGTCCAACCACTATGGAGAGCTGTGTGGAGGTTCCTCAAACTAGTAAAAATGGAGCTACCATATGACCCAGCAATTCCACTCCATTAATTCAAAAGGATACATCACCCTCATGTTCACTGCAGCACTATTACAACAGGTAAGATATGGAAATAGCCCAAATGCCCAAAATAGATGACTGGATGAAGAAGATGGAATACTATTCAGCAATCAAAAGAGATAAACTGACGCAATTTGCAACACCATGGATGAATCTAGAAGGGATTATGCTCAGTGAAATAAGTGAAGGAAAAAGAAAAATACTGGATTTTTTTTATAGGAGGAATAAAGGGAAACCAAATAAGGGATCAGGAAAAAAAATAAACAAAATTAATAGGTAACAATAAATCAGAGACATTCTGCAGGGGAGGGGAAGGGCGAGGTGTCAAAACAAGGGTGGAAAGAGCACAAGGGACTATGGTGATGGTGCACGGGTGAATTGGTGGTGGGAATTTCACAGGGACTACACCTGAGAGGAGAAAGCATACTTTGTATAAAAATGAACAATGATGTAAAATATATCTAAATAAATAAATTTGAAAATAGCAAAAAAAAAAAAAAAAACTCTCTGAGGCTCCCTCTTTAGAACACA
The DNA here is from genome assembly GCA_004024925.1 of Scalopus aquaticus. Classification (NCBI taxonomy): domain Eukaryota; kingdom Metazoa; phylum Chordata; class Mammalia; order Eulipotyphla; family Talpidae; genus Scalopus; species Scalopus aquaticus. Next base: position 5,197 of record PVIJ01025792.1, read on the forward strand.
TACATGAAATAGTTGGATGCTAAAGACTCTGTGCAGAGCCATGTGCCTTGTCAGAGAGACATGTGTGGACCAGTTTGAAAAAAAGTGGACCTCCAGTGTTCTTAATTTCTTTCATGCTAGTTAATGGCTGCTGCTTCGAAATGCCAGTATTTGTCAGAATGACCCAGAGATGTAATCCCAAAACAGTTCTTGCATAAAGGTCCCATTAACATGTTACTATGTAAAAATCTCAGTATAGAAAATCAAACCCAGCAGGACATTTCATTTTGTGTTTTGTGTTTGGCATATATAAATGCAGGCATTACTAGACTGTAAGTACTAATAAACATGAAAAGTGCACCCAAATATGGTCTGGGTGCGGATTCTAGGAGGGCGAGTGTCAGCGACACAGGAAATTAAGGGAGAAAAATGTAAAAGCAGGTTTAAATGTTGAAGACTGGTAGGGAAATTGAGTCATTGTGATTGTTCACTTCCTTGGGCGACTGAGGAATGAGTGGCACCTAGTAAGCAGCCATGAGCTATTGGTGTGCTTTCCTGGAAACCAAACATTGAGCAGTGAAATCATTCCAGAAATAATAATAATTATAAGCATCAATGTGTGGAATATGGTGTTAGGTGAATGAACATGCCTCATTCCACCTGCTTTCAGCGTCACCCGTGTAATGGGATTTGTATAACAAACGGTCCTAAAAACAGTGAATGAATAATTAAGTCAAAAAGATTTTTTAAAAAATCTATTCCAGGTTCCAGTATAGCCGGAAGTTAACCTTGTAACTGAAGTTACATCTCTTACTCGTCCAGATAATCTGCTTTGTTCTTTTCCCTTTTCTTTATTGTTTTCTTTGTAAATGGAAACCTTTGGCTATCCCGCCTAGTTACCTGGTGCCCTTTCCTGATGGGATTTTTGCAGAGAGGTGTTGGGCCTTACTCAAGGTGACAGAGCTGCTGAGCTAGACTGGACATCAGGAACCTGTTCTCCCAGATGGCACGACACTGTCTGTTATCAGTAGTCCTAATTTGAGCCTCTCAATGGTCCTAGAAAATATGCCTCTGTGAATTAAACAGACCTGACAGGCCCTTCAAATCAGCCTGTCTACCAGCGCCAGAGCGCTCTAACTCAGATGCGGATTTGACAGTCTGCCACTTCCCTGCTTAACACCGACCAGTGTCTCCCTGCTCCCAGGGGACAAGGTACAATTACCTTCATCTGGCACATCAGGCCCTTCGGGACCTTGCTTATCTGGCCAGCATCACCCACCACCACTTTCTGCCTTGCCTTTTAAACTCTGAAGATGCTGAAGGGCTGGGAGTTCCCTGACAGGCCGACCAACCCATCTTGGTTTGCTTAGGACTGTTGCCCTCAGTGGCAGACAAACTGAGACGGTCAAGGTATGAAACCTGAAATCCCTGCATCCCCGGAAGACTCACAGAACCCAGCCACTGGGGCAGTGGGGGCTCTAGTGCCCCAGCCTGCATGCTGCTTCTGCTGCTGAATCAGCTCCTGCTGTTTCTGCCACTTAGGATGTCTCCCTCACTTCCTGCCTCCCTTGCATAGTGAAAACATCAACCCAAACAAACAGCAAAGTATGATATAATTTGGGAAGGACAACTACAAAACCTACACATATTTTACCTATCTCAGAAAGTTCTCTGACTAACCCTTACCCCTACTCCAAGACAGGATGGAAGCCTCTCTTCCTGGCTCCCACATAACCCATGGCACTTCACGCATTACAAACATCTGACCAGACCTGCTTCCGCCCCCCCGACACCCCCTGACTCTAACCCATCACTGGCATCAGTTTCCTGGCCTGGATGTCAGCGCCCGCAGTGCTTGGCATGGTAGGTTCTCAGCCTGCACTCATGGATGCAAAGCAGGCTGTGCTGCCCACCTTAAGCTGACATTCCCCGCCCTCTCGTGAAGATGGAGTTGAGGCTCAAATGTTGTGGTTGGTGACTGAAAACTACTCTCAAGTGCAATTCCTTGGCACTTTTTGCTATCTTAATGAAGTTACCAATTTTTATCCTGTCTATCAAAATAATTTTTATCTGTCACACAGAACAGCAGCAAGCTTCCCTGGGGTTACGTTGTGCCTTTACACAGATGGTTTCACACAAGTATGACAGTTGTGTGGACTCTTGGTGGTGATTTTCTTCCCCTTCTGGGAAGTGGTGGAGGGGCACACAATAGCCCCTTAGTGGACATCTACATGCCTATGAGGTGAGTACTCTGTACCTCACTGATGGGCAAGGAAGAGGTGTGTTGTGAGACAGGTGGGTCAATTGCCATGGCGCCCAAGGCTCAGAAAGCAGGTGAGCTGGGAGAAGGGCTCAGCTCTACCTGGCACTGAGCCCAGCTCCACGCTCCCTGGACTCTGCTGCAGCGTCCCTGAACGGGCTTGGCATGTGGGTGCTGTGAGCAGCAGTGAGTGCTGCCGGCTGCTGCTGGGCCAGACCACTGCAGGCAGGAGGTGAGTCTGGAGGTGCCCTCCCCCTTCACTGAGGCTTTCCAAATCCGAGCCCCTGGGAGCCTAGGCAGGGGAGGAGCTAAGACCCTAGAGCTCACCAGGATGGACACTTCCCTCTGATCACAGTGAGACCTCTGGGAGACCTGGGGGGACACCTAGTGGAGCCCTGAAGCACTCAGGTGCAGGAGGCCTGGCTGTGCTGAAACCAGGTGAACCTCCCAGAGTACAGTCCTGTGACCCTGAAGGGCTCAGGCCCAAGGCCCGAGGGTTAGCACAGGCATTTGCCTGAGGATCACCAACCTTCTAGCCCGCTCTGCAAGCGCATAGCCATGGATTCCCAGGTAAGGCACAAGCCTTGAGAGCCCTGGGGTCCGCTGAATTGAATGGCAAATTCCCTCTGTCTTGCCCATCATTGCCCCTGCTGAAAGGGCACAGGGTAGTTTATCTCCATGTTGTACCGTAGACCCCCTGTGCACGCTTCATAATTTCTGTTTCCTTCCCAGGAACTCTTGGAATGAAATGCCCAGCCTCAACTCCAAACGAATTCAAATGTTCCTAGGTTGATAAGCCTCTTCAAAGATAATGCATTTCACCTGTGCTCATTCTAGAACTCACCTTCAGAATGGCCAGTCGGGGGTGGTGATGGTGGTGGTGATCCATGGCTGGTTTGGGGAATCTTAGAGCTACTGCAAAATTCTCTGGATAGCTGCCCTGGGGTTTAGTTTGATCCATCACTTCGACTCCACCGCACCTCCTTTGTTTCTTTTTCCTGTCAAAAAGTAATCATTGCCTTTACTTAGGCTGGGGGCCCAGTGAGTCCCGTGTCTTTATTACCTATGGCTTTTTCTGAAACAGCCCTCTTCTACTAAGTGAAAGTGAGGGGATAGGCACTCCTGTTCAGCTCTCTTCTGCTGGCTTTCCTCCTGCCCACCTCCCACGGGCATTCATTGCCAACGTCATCCAGCGTAGGAGTCCAACCTGGATTTGATTCCTGGTTAGACCATTAATGAGTTCTGTGACCCCAGGTAACAGTAAGCAATGAACCCCACTGCTCTGAGCCTCACTATGCTCCACAGGGAGAATAAAACCTGCGGGGCCTGGGAGGAAAATATGCCGCAAAGCATACGGACTCAATGTCACTGTGAACACACAGCAGAGTGCCTGCCACGCAGTATCCTCAGCCTGTGCTCAGCGAAAGGGGTTGTTTTGCTGGTTGGGTAGTACTGGATACTAGAAGGCGAGGAAGGGAAAGAAGCAGGCCCAGACTCTGGGAAATTACAGTGGTGTGGAGAGCAGGCACAGGCACACCTCTGAACACCTAGCAGTAGAAGGCTGCCTGTGATCAGGACCGGAGGCACGTGTCCCAGGGCTTCAGAGACTAGGAAGAAAAGAGGCCGGGAACTCGCCATGGGTGTGTCCAGACACTAGAGCTGCCATGTCCCCTCTACTCTCTCATTGCAGGGCTTTCAATGCTCTTCTGAAGGTGCATTATAAATGACCATTCACAGCAGAGGGTCTTAAGGCTCACGGCTTGAAAAGGCTCAATGGGAAGGTGTGGTCAGGACTCTGTCATGGAGGAGGCAGGATTTGAACTAAGACTTGAAAGATTAATAGGATTCAGACAGAGAGGATGTGATAGGGTGAACTTTTGTGGGAGTGAGGAGAAACAGCTTGCCCACAAATCTCTGAGTCGGCAATGCCCAAAGCCAGCCAAGTAACAAGGCACTTTGCAGTTGTTCCCTAGCAACTTCTCATCGCAGCCCACAGCAGAACAGCCTTATCTCCGCAGCTTCACCAAAGCGAGGCTCAGGAAGGCAAAGCCATCTTCCCTTATCTCACTGTCATCCCTCACAAACAGATGGGGCCCCAGTGGCCAGGAGAGCACGTCCATACAGCTGTCTGGCACTAAATCTCACTACCAGCCCCTCCATGTGCCTTGGGGGCATGAGTCTCAGGACTGGGAATAAGCAGAGTCCCCGTTGCTCGAGCACTGTGTCTGCCTTATCTCACTGAGTCCTCAAGACAATCTTTTGGACCCTGTCCACAGAGCAGGAAACTGAGATTCAAGGACGTCAAGTCACTTAACCAATGCAACACAGCTCATAAGAGGCACAGCTGGGGTCTGAACCCCTGTCGAATCCCAGTCCAAAACCTGTGCCCTTAGTCACCTTGTAGTAGAGCCTCGTCCCTCTAGTTCAGAGCACTTATGGGACCCAAAGGGACACTCTCAACAAGTAGGATCACTTTTCTCTATTGCTCAGTCTAGCAATGGTGTTGTCTCCAGAAAAGGAAGGCACCAGAACTTCAAGGAGAACAAATCATGGAAAAGGCAAAAATAAAAGCAAAGGACTCTCATTTTTCTACTAGGCTTTTTGCTCTGCAAATGCCCAAGTCCCGAGAGGAGTGAGTCCTTATTCTACCTCCTGATCTTTCCCTACAAGGGTGCCCACATTTCTTGATTTTGCCTCCTGTTACCACACGTCTTTAGAGCAAAGCTTTGACTCTGAAATTATTTATTGGACAAGAAAGTATATGTTCACCCTGCCGAAATAGGCTAAAGAAATGTGACGACAGTGTATAACCTGTTTTAGTTAACGACATGTCTTCTTTGAAATCAAGCAAAACAAAATAGAAGTAAATACAGCAATGACACCTCTGACCACACCCACTGGTCCCAAGAATGGTAAGGTGAACCAGGAGGAACCAAAAAGACTCATCTTGGGAGGTTGAGCTAAAAATGGTGAGGAAATTGGTGTGAATCCTTCTTATAACTGTTTATTACCTGCTTGTTTTTAATCACGCCGATTTATGATAGGAATTTAGAGACTTTTGTGCACATAACTCTTATCTTGAGCTTCAAAACCAGGAAGGAGTTGATTACTGATATTTCAGTAGGAATATTAATATCCTCATTTATAAATGGGACTCTTCATTGATGGGGAAAGCAAGCTTCCTTCACAGATCATATCATTACATCATCCTTTCTAGTGATAACATTTCGATATTGCCCCTCCATGACTGGAACCATTTTGTTAGCAGTAGAATTAACCATCTCAAAAAGACCTCTCAGCACATGCCTTGGACCCCAACCATGTGTGTTACAGCTCTGTGAAGACCTCCATTTCTTCCATTCTTCCCAATTCCTGTTTTGATTCAGTTTGTAATTTATTACTTTCTTTATGAAAGAAACACCCTCGGCTGCATTATCATACATTTTTGAACCAGGAATGCATTAGTGTCCAGCATTTCCTTTTACTGCATCTCATTCTCTTGCTCTGGCTCGTTCATAGAGATTGAGGGTCATCTTTCTATTTCTTCACTGAAAACGCTCGTATTTTCCATAAATTAAAGTGAGCGGGCTACTTTGGGAATGTGAGCAATGTGAACAAAATTTTAATTTGGCCAGTGTTAAAAAATTTAAATATTCAGGGCCTCCCTGGTGGCGCAGCAGTTGAGCCTGCGCTGTGGAGCTGTCACCAGCTCGCGATGCAGTTCAACGCCCAGCCGGGGAGAATCCCACATGGCGCGGCAGACCTCTCCTGCCTCGCCCGCTGCTCCCCTCAGCAGTGTATTTCTGATCTGCCTGTTCTGCTCCCCACTCTGTCTCTGGTGAACCCTCTCGCTGCCCCACGCCTCTGGCCTGTACCCCAGCTTGTATGTATAAATAAATAAATAAAACTTTTTTAAAAAAAATTTAAGTATTCATATACACATCTCCATTTCTGTTTGTGCTCTGTCTTCGGTGATGTGTTTTGCCATTAACACTTCTCAGGTTAAGGGCAGTTTTGGTAAGACCTGGAGGCGGCAGTTGCTCAGTGACGTCCATGATTCCAGAGGCACTCTGCTGGGCATGTGGCAGAGCTCCTGCTGGAGCTGTGGTGCCTAAGCCCAGGGCACTGGCATGTGCCGCCCCCAGGCAAAGGGCTCCATGTGAGCAGTCTTGTGTTGGCAGTAGCGGCTTGGGCTGTGGAGATCATGCTTCTGACCACGAAAACAAATGTCGGGACTTTCAACGCATTTGGAGGGGATTTTGCAAGCTCTGGTGCTTTAATCCCAACTCCGTTGATGTTTTCGGGTGACCGTTAGCTCCACGAGGTGTCTTCCAACGATTTTCGGAGGGGCCTTCCTGGAAGCTTAGAGGTCAGCAAACGCCACCTTGCTGTGAAGCCCAGCAGGAGGAGGAACCAATCCCACCTGCGAGATGCAGAGTCTGCCTAGAGACAGCCCGCCCCCCTTGCATTTCATCCAATGAGACGTAGACTAACCATGACATATGCAAAGGCTGAGAGTATAAATGGGCCACCGCCCCTCAGAGATCACCATTGTC
>PVIJ01025793.1:0-10108 GCA_004024925.1 Scalopus aquaticus
ATTTATTTATACATACAAGCTGGGGTACAGACCAGAGGTGTGGGGCGGCGAGAGGGTTCACCAGAGACAGAGGGGGGAGCAGAACAGGCAGATCAGAAATACACTGCTGAGGGGAGCAGCGGGCGAGGCAGGAGAGGTCTGCCGCGCCATGTGGGAATCTCCCCAGCCGGGCGTCGAACTCGCATTGCGCGCTTCCGACGGCTCCACAGCGCAGCGCTCAACCGCTGCGCCACCAGGAAGGCCCTACAAAAAAAGAATTTGACCTATGATATAGTGCAGGCTTTGGCAATCAAAAATTTTCTTATTTAAACACGGAAGGAGAATATGTACTCTTACCTGCACTGTATATAAAATGGTCAGAAAGTGCCCTTCCAGACATTACTACTTCTCATGATTTACTGGCCAGAAGAGTGGATCCAGCATAGTGGATCATGAAGGTGCTGAGCCAACCACTGCTTGCATTTAAGGATGGTATGGCAGATATTTAGCTTTTTTTTTTTTTTAGTTAAGGTCTTCATGTCAGTATTACTAAAGATTTCTTTTTAATTATGAGAAAGCTTGCTCCCGATCAAATGTGAACTTGCAGGGGAAAATCTTGTGCACATCAACATAACTTCTGTGTTATTTTGATAGTTTCCTTATTTACTAATAGCTTTTGAACTAATACACATTAGAGAAAAGTGCTTTGTAGCAAAACAGACTAAGAGACTGCTTTAGTGAGAGAACCTCATCTTTAGTCTCTTTTAAAAATCTATTTTATTGAGTGCCACCTTCATCAATTAGAAGACTTTATCAGTGGTTGTAAAGGCCAAATCTTTAACTTGATCCTTGCCTCAAAATGAATTCTAATCAGTGTTCGTAATGCATACCTTCTCAGTTTTATGTCGAGCATTTGCCTCTTGTAGCCCTACAAATCCCTGACTTTCTGGATTCCCATATCTGATTGTAAATTGATCAGTTTTCTCTTTTGAATTCATCCTTTTCATGTAATAATTTGTCAAATATAGCCAAAGTAACCAACACACTCTTGTCAAAGTAACCAACACAGTTCACTTTCTCACTTGAGCTATAAACTCTTGCAATGTATTATCTATTTTCTGAGATAATTAGGTGATAGTGTTTCCAGTAATTTTACCCCTTTGTAATTCAGTTTGCCTTCCTTTTATCCTTCAATAATTTTTCTTATTTCCTTTCATCTAGTTCCGAAGCCTTTGTCAAATATTTTAGGTTTCTAGGTTCTGTTTATATCAACTAGGATAGGCCAGATGCTGCAGTGGTAAGCAACACATAACTCAGCAACTTTAAAAACACACTCTATGTAAAATTAAATTAAAAAAATTAAAAATCCACTGAACTATGCATATTCTGTAGGTCAGTTTAGTCACCAAGGTCCCCAGGTTGACAGTGACAGCTGTCATCGCAAGGAAGATTCTGGTCCCTATGGCAGAGGGGAAAAAAAGTCTGCAGGTCTCGTGTTGGTCAGAAAATGCCCTTCCAAACATCACTTCTACTCATGACATACTGGCCCAAAGTAGTCACAGCATCCCAGCTACCTACAGGGAGGATTAAAAAGTGCACCCCTACCATATGCCCACGTCAGGGACTAGAAGTATTTGGGGAAGAACACATTAATAATATTACAACACAAGATTTTTCTTCTTTTTCTTTGTCTTCCTGATTTTTGTTTAATTTTTAGCTTTTTCTAGTTCATTGAATTTTACTCTCTCTTTTCCCTTGCTTATTTTGAAATGTTTATTTAATAGTGTCTGTACTTTACCTTATTTCCATGGGTCAGAATTTTGACACACACAAAATATAAAGCTACTAAAATTTTCCTACTTAAAATACAAGTTATGAAATTAGTCCGAAAAGATATGTAGTTATAGGAGTAACTGCGTTTAAATTTTTTTTAAAGATTTATTTATTTATGCATACAAGCTGGGGTACAGGCCAGAGGCGTGGGGCTACGAGAGGGTTCACTAGAGACAGAGTGGGGAGCAGCACAGGCAGATCGAGGGAAATACACTGCTGAGGGGAGGAGCCGGCCAGGCAGGAGAGGTCTGCCGCACCATGTGGGAATCTCCCCGGCCGGGCTCAAACTTGCATTGCCGTTGCCTCCAGCTCCACAGTGCAGCGCTTAACCACTGCACCACCAGGCAGGCCCTGCGTTTAAATTATTTTGAAATGTCATTTGTCATAGGGCAAACACAAAGACCTTGAGCTTTGAAGTAAGGCAGATCTGGAACCAAACATTGCCTCTATCATTTAATAAAATGTGCCCTTAAACTACTTAGCTTCTTAGAGGCACAACTTCATCATGTATAATTATATATATTTTTTTCAGATGCTAGGGAAAGCATAGTGTCATTTATCCACCACTTCTTTCTGAAATTCCACTAAAATGAAAGTAAAATAATTTTTTAAAAGGACAAAGGAAAGAGGAGGCAATAACAGAGGAATAATAGAAATTGTCACTACATATTGTAGTCATTACGCAAGCAGTAAATATTATAAACAGAAAGTTGTGATAGGAATATACCGAGAAGATAAAGGTAGAGTTGGGACAATGAGGTAAGAAAACTAGTGGGAGAAGGTGGTAATATCTCAAACCTGAAAAAAAAAAGTCAAGGAATAGAAAGATCATCATGTTTTTTAGGAATGTAAAAGTGAATATGTGGGAGACAGCTAAAACAGTTACACATTTTGTCTGTGGCATGGAATAGATTAGGTGGAAGATTGCTGCTTTTTGTTAAAAACCTTGCGGTGTATTTCCCTTAGAAAACTAAGCTTTTTTTTTTTCAGTGATGACTTTGATAAAATTTAAAATGGATATAAAATCTACCCCAACATTTTGTGGTGAATATTAATTAAGAACAATAAATAGCAAGCACCTTTACAATGCCTGTGCCCATCACAGGCATTCAATACTAATTTCCTTCCTTTCGTTAGCCAGGCAGGTTATATGCTTGCAGTAATTTTTATATGACTCAGAGGTTAGGTGGTTGGCTAAACTGCAATGTGAGGTATGTCACAAAGCAAATTATGAACTCTTCTAATCTTTTTTTTTTAATGGATACTTTTATTTTTCTTGGAAAGTTATCAACTGATGGCTACTTTTTCATAGAATTCTTAGAATTTATACTTCTGTTAAGCTGGCACATGAGAAATCACCTGGTTTTTGAGTGGATCTATCAATATGCATAGAGCAAGTTTAAAAGTACCTAGCAACTTTGAAATTCTTCTAATAAGCATGAAAGCATTAATACCTATATTAATATCTATGCCTAGTTTATAAATTATTTAAGTGGAGATAACTGTCTCTCTCTTGTATAGTTATATAAATTCACTACTTTATTGTCCTGGTCCAGGCGCCTAGCCTACTACCACTTCAGTTCTGTGAGCTATTGCTGTGGTGGATGGTAGACTGATACTGAAAAGCAAGCTGGACAGTATAAAACTCTGTGTTTCAGTGTGATACAAGCTGTGTAACTAGACTGTCAACTCCTTGTGAACTGAAACCGTGTATCCTGCCATTTCAGTGTGTCCCATGGCATCTGGGATGATGGGATCTATCCAGTCCTAGTCACTTAGTCATCAGATACATACCAAACACCTGCTTAGTGCTGGGCACAGTTCTGGGCTGTGACATCTAAGGATGTGACATCTAAGGATGTCTTGGTGAACTAGAGTCCTGCTTGTCTTAGAATTTACATTCTAACAAAACGTTTGTTGAACTAATGTAACTCAGTAAAATAATGGCCCCCACTCACCCATTTAAACAGGATAAAGAGTTGTATGTATGAAGAATTTAGTCATTTAAGCTGTTGTGTGATGTAGGTGCACAGTATAAGAAGGAAATAGTGGTGCCTGACCTTTTTTTTCCCTCTTTACTTTTCTTTATAGATAAGATGCTCCAAGCCACTTGCAGCTCTCTTCAGAAGAAAAATCACTAGTGCTCTGCTCTTGCCATAATACCAAACTTTCGTGACTTCTGCTTTGGTGCTGCAACACTGGAAGAATTGCACACAGGAATACCTTTTTTCACTTGAGTGATTCTTTGTGGATGGAAAAAATTTGAGTCTTAATAGTTGTCCTGTTTTAAAGCTATTTCTCTGTAGTGTGAACTGCTGAATAAATTGGGCCACTTACCAATGAGTCACACAGCCAGTTCATGTCAGGAGCTGGTTGAAAACTGTGCTGTACATGTAGCAGGGATGGCACAAGAAGACAACCGTCGTGGTCAAGTGCCATCTCCCTTTTATCATGGTGCCAACCAAGAACTTGACCTGTCCACCAAAGTGTACAAAAGGGAGTCAGGAAGTCCTTATTCTGTGTTAGTGGACTCCAAAATGAGCAAACCGCGTCTCCATGAAACAGAGGAACAGCCATATTTCAGGGAGACAAGAGCAGTGTCTGATGTGCATGCTGTTAAAGAAGACCGGGAGAATTCTGATGACACAGAAGAGGAGGAGGAAGAAGTCTCTTACAAAAGGGAGCAGATCATAGTGGAGGTAAACCTTAATAATCAAACATTAAATGTCTCTAAAGGGGAAAAGGGTGTCTCTTCTCAGTCCAAAGAGACTCCTGTTCTTAAAACAAGCAGTGAGGAGGAAGAGGAAGAGAGCGAGGAGGAGGCCACAGATGACAGCAACGACTATGGAGAGAATGAAAGGCAGAAGAAAAAGGAGAAGATAGTGGAGAAAGTCAGCGTTACACAGAGGAGACCCAGACGAGCTGCTTCTGTGGCTGCAGCTGCCACTTCCCCCTCTCCCAGGACGACCAGAGGCCGTAGGAAGAGTGTAGAGCCACCTAAGCGTAAGAAGCGGGCCACAAAGGAGCCCAAAGCACCAGTCCAGAAAGCTAAGTGTGAAGAGAAAGAGACTCTAACCTGTGAGAAGTGCCCCAGGGTGTTTAATACTCGCTGGTACCTGGAGAAGCACATGAACGTTACTCATAGGCGCATGCAGATTTGTGATAAGTGTGGCAAGAAGTTTGTCCTGGAAAGTGAGCTGTCCCTTCACCAGCAAACAGACTGTGAAAAAAATATTCAGGTAGGTTTTAATCACCAAGAGGGCAAACTATCCAGGATAGAACCTGGCTATTCAGACTCAACCTGGTATCTGCCCAAGAGAATAAATACAATAGAGGCTGAAGGGACGGATTTCACCAATTTATCTTTTTTAAAGTTCCTGCTTTGGTCTTTTCAAAACGTATTATTTCAAAAGTATTAATTGTAACTGCTGCTGGACTAGTGGGAACCCAGGTACGTTGGACAGGGAATCTGTTATAGGTGATTGACCAGGAGCTAAAGTCAGCACTGACTTTGCTCCGAAATTCACTATTATAGGACATGTGATATAATTCATTCTGGCATCTTCTCTGTCAATGTGGGAGATACTGAGTAAAGGTCAGGAGTAGAGCGAGGTCCCTTTCTAGCTTTAAAAGGATGCCAGATTCTAGTGCAGCAATGGGGACAAAAGCCGTAATGACTCAGACCGGTGGAAATGGAAGATCTCCAGGAGTGAGTTTGCTTTTACCAGTGGAGAGATGACAACACTAAATTTACCAAGAGGCTGAGCCCATGGGAATATGCAGACGTTAACAGAGGCTGAGCTGGTTGGAAATGTTGCCCACCTGACAGTAGAGTTACGCTGTGCTACTGTACAGTATCGTTAAGGTAACGAAACATGGTATTCAAACCAGGCTGGTGTCTTGAGAGGATTGTGTTGTGATAGGTTAAGTGGTGTACTAATTATAATTGTTCTGTTGAGTGGATTATATTGTATTGTCCTGTATTGGTTCACACTTGTAAAAGGCATGTTAATGAATATTCATAAAAGGTAAGTCTATTAATGTCTCCATAAGATATGTAAGATGTATAAAATGGAACTCTTTTATACCATATTTAAACTACACTTCTTTTAAAAGATGAATCTGTTTTGGTTGGTTTGTTGGGGTGCTCCTTGTTTTTCACTTTTCCTCATGCTTTTAATCAACAACTGAGATCTTTGTTTTAAAGAGAATTTCTTAAAAATATGTCACACTTGCTAAAAATGCACTGCTTTTTGATTTATTAGTTGTAACTTGACCTCTGACATGCTGAGTAAATCCAAGAAAAACTGCTCCTGGAGCCCATGCCAACCGCTTGCTTGGTTAGGAATTGGTTGCAGCAGACCAGCCGGAGGAAGTATGGTGTGGTGCTGCGCCCTAGGGGTCAGGCTCAGGTTCTGTCGCGTCATTAAAAAAATGGATCTGGATCTGGATCTTTATATATTTTTAAACTTGCTATGTTAAGTTATAAAGAAGTAGGCATTTAATAATTATTTCTTCTGACTTTCCTCGCTGTTCCCTACCATATGTTTAAACTTGTGTTTAGATTTTGTGGATTCTGCTAAATGAACTCTTTCTACAATCCTGATGTGCTCTGTTCTTAACGTATAGATCCTCATAATACTGATGACCTAGTTGCAAGTGCAAATTAAAACCCTTCCCTACCTACACAATGACTTCTAGGAATGCTTTGTCCTTTCCTTAAACAGTGTCCAACCAGAGGCTTATCTTTTTAATTTTTCTCAAAGTATTATTTCCCAAGGTGGCCATAATGTTTAAGAGAGTTTTATTTACCGTGGATATCACCTTGTTCCTTTCAGTATCCCAGAATTTGATGGTTATCTAGAACTTTCTAGTATTATTTTGCTTTAACCAGAAATATTTTATTTGATACCCTTTATGCCTAGTATCCTGGACTTCTAATGATTCATAATGCAAGGAACTAGGCCACATTGTATGTGCTTCCTATAGAGACATAGAAGAGATATCTGGAACTGGGCAATAAGGGGAAAAAGAAAACAATACTAACAGTTTAGTGGTTCTGTTAAACTCTGCCAGAGGGAAATGTTTGATACAGTAATCTGTATTTGGGAAAATAAAATAAAATCTCAGTAATTTGTTTAGGAAGGCTCCAAATGCATTCTCTAAGACATAAAGCATTATTTTATACTTCTGTAGATCTATGACCATTAATATATGTTTTGTTGAGTGTGCGTTAGTAAACACCTATTAACTGTATAATGACCTATGTATAGGGGGCTCTTGGTAATCTACATATTTTTTTTTAAATTTGAGGTTCTTTTTATAGGTACTAACTTGATAAATGCAATTATTTGGTATTAGTAGAACTTTCCATTTCTTCTTGTCTTACTGTTTGCTATTGTTTTCATGCTCCTAAATTATTTCTAAAGGATTCATCTTGAAAAGTTGAACATACAGGTGTTGGTGTTGCAATTTGAACTCTGTGGAGCAATAGTAGTTGTTTGGATTTTGGTTTTATGCCATGAGTCTAAAGCACACCCATTTCACCTGCCAGTGGGCAGGTAGGCATTCTGCAAGCCCCTACAAATAAAGATTGTTTTTATTTATCCTGCTTAGTGTGTTTCCTGTAATAAATCATTCAAGAAACTCTGGTCCCTTCATGAACACATCAAGATCGTTCATGGATATGCAGAAAAGAAGTTTTCCTGTGAAATCTGTGAGAAGAAATTCTATACCATGGCTCATGTGCGGAAACACATGGTTGGTAAGTTTTTTCTGCTGCTTTTCACATCTATAATTTTCCCTTATTCTTTGTGTGTTTTATGCTCTGGATTGGTCAGTATATGAGGAACTGCCTCACTTTAATCAGTTTTGACTTGTTGAAACTAAGTACAACATGTCTTCAGTAAGCATCACCAAATTGAATGGTGTTGTCTTCCACACCCAGTTTTCTTTTCAACATTGGTATTTATTTTTCTCTTCAGAACGTTGCTATTAAAACCTTACAAACTAAAGTATTGAAAATTAAGATGGCACATTTACCTTACAGTAAAGCATCTGAGTTTTTCAGTTTTGAATTTTTTGGCTCTTATTTTGAATACCAGTGTATTCATGTTGCAGCACACACGAAAGATATGCCATTTACATGTGAAACCTGTGGAAAATCATTCAAACGCAGTATGTCTCTCAAGGTGCACTCCTTGCAGCATTCTGGAGAGAAGCCCTTCAGATGTGAGGTAAGGAATGTGCGCCTCCTCCACCCGCCCCCAGGCCCAGCCTCAGGACTAGCTTTCATGTGGGTGGACACAGTGAGAGGTGTGCTGCCGTACTGGGTGCAGGGTGCATTTCCACAGACCCTGGGGACCTCACTGCTAGGTGGAGAAGTGTTGATTGTAACAGGTTTGGAGTGTGAAAAGTAAGCCTAATCTCAGACTTTGTAGGGCGGGATGAAGTAAAGCTACTGCCTCAGCATTCAAAACTCTCCACTGTGTCTAATACAGAACTGTGACGAGAGGTTTCAGTACAAGTACCAGCTCCGGTCCCACATGAGCATACACATTGGGCACAAACAGTTCATGTGCCAGTGGTGCGGCAAGGACTTCAACATGAAGCAGTACTTCGATGAACACATGAAAACACACACTGGTAAGGACTTTGGGGAAAGGTCAGATATGTTTTAAGCACTGTTTGTTTATGATGATGTGTGAGGCTGTTTATTCAAAAATGTAAACCATGCGTTCTAAATGAAAATTCCGCTTTAAATAAAACTGACATATAAAAAATATACTTATAATACTGAAAAATTAGACTTTTAGGACTATTTATTTCAAAAGGGATTATTGTTAGTGCCTTTAAACTTTGGGTTCCTTCAAGACAATGGCTCCCTTACCTGTGTTGTTTTTCTAAGGAAAGGGTTCTGTACTTTAAAAAAAATGGAGAATACTGGCTGCTGTAACTCGAACATTCTCTCAATATTCTTAAAATTTCATTGAACTTGATTTACCAAAATTCATTACTTTTGAGGCATATATCCACTAAATGAAGTTAAACAGTTTTTTAACCACTTTGTGGCTTTAGAGGCATATGTTCCACAGCATGGGTCTGGAAGCATTTGATATTCCCCTCCGCAAACACTGTCATTGTGTCTCAATCCTCACTTGCCCTCCTGGGATCAGCTGGCTTTACACAAATTGAATAGTATGAAACAATTTTTAGGTTTCTAAATAAAATTCAATCATAGAATTCTAGGTTCTATTAGGCAACAGAGTAGCAGAACCAAAAAGAACCATGAGTGATTATCTTGCATAGCATGCTGTTCTTTTTTTAACTAGTGATGAGGAAATCCTGCCTATAACTGGAAACTCTTTAATTCCCATTTCTGTGGTAAAGTCCAAAGAAAAATGCCTGCCTGGTGTACTTCTTCCCCACTCAGAGCAGAGCACCCTCAGATTTTAAGGATTAGGCTAAATGAGGAGTTAAGTAAATGACACATCAAAAGGTAATTATAACTTTGAAACCCAAGTGAATAGCAAGATACATCAAATATAACAAATTCGGGCCTCCCTGGTGGCACAGAGGTTAAAGTCTCAGCACTATTAAGCTGTTGCCAGCAGCTTGAGTCTGATTCCCAGCCAAGGAACTGACCCACATGGCACAGCAGACTTCTCCTGTCTGGCCTGCTGCTCCCCTCAGCAGTGTATTTCAGTAGATCCACCTGTTCTGCTCCCCACTCTGTCTCTGGTGATCCTCTCACCCCCAGCACCTCTGTCCTGCACCCCAGTTCTTGTATGCATAAATAAATAAAAATAAATCTTTTAAAAAATTAAAAACAAATTCTCCCTTTCCAATTTAGTGGCTCTTGAATAGGATTTTAGTCACTTTTAGGTTTCAGGTTTTTGTTATTAAGCAGAATACTGTTGAACTAAACAGAAAATATGTTGAAGGCAGAAATTACATCACATTCCCACACAGTACTTGGGTACATGGTTTGTGCCTGCTCGATGTTTGTTGCACAGTGGAAAGGACTTCCAACCACCTGCACCTCTGCCTCTGTGCTCGCCCCTGCTCCAGGGCTACCTCTCTGTGCATCTCCTGCTCCTCCCCCTTTCTTTCCCCTCCCTCCCTCCCTGTCTCCCACCCTTCCTCACCCCTCCCCCCCTTCCTCCCTGTCTTTCTTTTTTTTTTTTTTTTTTTAAGATTTATTTTTTATTTATACATACAAGCTGGGGTACAAGCCAGAGCTGTGGGGCGGCGAGAGGGTTCACCAGAGACAGAGCGGGTAGCAGAACAGGCAGAT
>PVIJ01025794.1:0-10105 GCA_004024925.1 Scalopus aquaticus
GGAATGTGAATTGGTCCAACCACTATGGAAAGCTGTATGGCGATTCCTCAAACTGCTCAACATGGAGCTTCCATACGACCCAGCAATACCACATTTGGGAATCTACCCAAAGGACACAAAAACACTAATTCAAAAGGAAACATGCACTCGTATGTTCATTGCGGCACTGTTCACAATAGCAAAGGTATGGAAGCAACCCAGATGTCCAAAATAGATGATTGGATCAAGAAGATGTGGTACATATACACAATGGAATACTATTCAGCATTCAAAGAAGATAAACAAATGCAAATTGCAGCGACATGGATGGTTAGAGGGGATCATACTCAGCGAGACAAGCCAGAAAGAAAGAGAAAAATACCAAATGGTTTCACTTATAGCAGGACTATAGGGAAACCAAATAGGAGAGAGACAGTTGGGTGGGGTGGGGGGAGGAAGAGGATAAGGGCACAAAATGGAGTAGAAAAGGACACAAGGGACCATGGAGATGGATCACAAGTGAATTGGTGGTAGGTTATCCAAGGGGAATACCACATGTAAAAGATATAAATAACAATAAAAATATATATTAAAAAAAAGAAAATATTTCAGACTTTGTGCGAGACAGTTTAAGCTACTGTTCCATAGAACTGTTATGATTTTATCCATTTAGGCACAATACAGAACAGTAATGCCTCAAAAGTGTGTTAATAGCGTGGACAATTTCTGCTCTCTTTGTGGGGAAGTGACATTTGCCATCCAGAAAAGTATCACTTCTTCAGTGAAGAAGGCAAGATTGGTGACCAAGACAAGCCCTGGGCCCCAAATATATGCTGTGCTACATGTACAACACAGCTTTCACAGTGGTTCAATGGCAAAAGACCATCAATGACATTTGCAGTCCCCATGGTATGGCGAGAGCCAAGCAACCACATACAAGACTGTTACTTCTGCTTTGTTCCTCCTCTTTCTGGTGGAATAATGAAGCAAAAGAAGTCGAGAATTGTCTACCCAAACATTCCGTCTCCATTGAAATGACCGGTTCAACAACTTGATGCAGGGTGATGCGAAAAAAGCATGGAATGCTTCTCACCTAGTGTTTACAAACTTTCTTGGGAATATTAGGGCAGAAAACTACAAGGAAGTAGAAGACATGCTGATGCAGTATCAGAAACTTGGCTGCAATATGTCTGTAAAGATCCACTTCCTTCCTTCCTTCCCATCTGGATTTCTTTCCTGAAAACTGTGGCATGGTTAGTGATGAACATGGCGAACGTATTCATCAAGATATCACATCAATGGAACAAAGATACCAGGGAAAATGGTCCACTACAATGCTGGCTGACTACTGCTGGACACTCCCCAGAGATGCTCCTGAACAGCTGTACAAGAGACAAGTGAAGAAATCTAAGAAGTAGTCTATGACTTGATTTTTTACAGGTATTAACCGTAGGCCTATTACTATTGGCCTGCATTTCATGATGTAAACATCAATTTATTGCAATTTTTGCAGAGCCAAAATTAGAATTTGACTGTGATATTTGTGTTGAATACATACAAATTGATAGGAAATGACTAAGTTTATTTCAGTAACATGACTTTTGTAAAAATTTGTTGACCATTTTAATGTTTAGATAAGGCCCCTACAAATATAGTGCAGCCCATTCCATGTGACATACATTAAGTCCCTAATGAACCTGGACCTAAGTAAATGATGTGTGTATATATAAACAGCATTAAAAGAGGTGAAATTCAAATATTCAGGTCCTAGGAATGTACACCTGCTATGACAACAGTTAAAATAATAATTTTATGATAATATTGGGAGAATATAGTGGCCAAAAAAAGAAGGTGACTTCTAACAACAAATTGCATAGATTTTTGATTTCCTGATTCAGAAAACAAAAACAACTTCTCTCTCTTCTGGCAGTATTGTCTCTTCTTGCTGGCAGTTAAAAGTAGACTTCAGAATAGATATTTTTAGAATGCAGATTAGTGAATGATACAGGAGGTAAAAGAAAATTACATATAGAACTATTTTATGTTCATCCTCTATCTGAATACTTTTCATAATTTATGTACTACCTGTAGCCACCTGGTATCCCACCTGATGTGACAGGTGAAATCATGTGGGCCTAATAGACTATAAGGTTTTTATGATTATTTTAATTTTTGATAGGGAAAGACATCTATATATTCTTTTTTAATTTATCTTCTTCAAACCTAGTTGATATATTATTCTTCAAGAGGAATGCTAAAATAAACTTTTCAACTTCAAGGTAAAAGATGTTAGGAAGTGTGAGTCTTGATAAATCTCAATAAATACCATTACTGATAGGAAAACCATTAAACAAATGGAGATACAATATCACCTTTTTTACAGGTAGAGGTTTGATAGAAAGTTATGGCTTAGATGTCAGAAAATGATGGGATTCCTAAAGTAGATCCCAAAATTAGACTTACCTGTTCCATCACTGATAATTTTGGAAAACTACAGGTGTCTCAAAGCACAACAAATATGTTACTTCATTGCATAGAAAATATCAAACACACTTTTTATGAAAAGAGTTTCCACAGGATGAAATGGGAAATCATTCATGGCTACACTGAGACCATTCATGTCTATTTCCTTAACCTAAATTAACCCAACAAAAAGCATATACCTTCTTCCTTGGGTAAATTAGCAATTAACACTGGTCAACAAATTTTTACAAAAGTCATGTTACTGAAATAAAATTAGTCATTTCCTATCAGTTTGTATGTGCTCCACACTAATATCACAGTCAAATTCTAATTTTGGCTCTAGTATTTTTTTTTTTGTAATCTGCAATAAATTGATGATTACATCACGAAATGCAGGCCTATAGTAATAGGCCTACAGTTAATACCTGTAAAAAATCAAGTCATAGACTACTTCTTCAATTTATTTGCTTGTCTCTTATACAGCTGTTCAGGAGCATCTCTGGGGAGTGTCCAGCAGTAGTCAGCCAGCGTTGTAGTGGACCACTTTCCCTGGTATCTTTGTTCCATTGATGCAATATCTTGATGAAAACATTTACCATGTTCATCACTAACCATACCACAGTTTTCAGGGAAGAAATCCAGATGGGAATGAAGGAGGTGGATCTTTTGAGACATATTGCAGTCAAGTTTCTGATTCTTCATCAGCATGTCTTCTACTACTTCTTTGTAGTTTTCTGCCCTAACATTCCCAAGAAAGTTTGTAGACACTAGGCAAAAAGCATTCCATGCTTGTTTCGCATCACCCTGCAGCAAGATGTTGAACTGGTCATCTTTGAAGAACTCTCGAATCTGAGGACCCACAAAAACTCCCTCTTTTCTTTGCTTTGCTGAGTCGAAGAAACTGTTCATGCAGGTATTGGGAAACTGGAGAGGTCCAGTCCATGGCTTTCACGAAATTCTTCATCAAACCTAGTTGGATGTGAAGGGGTGGTAGCAGGATTTTGTGAGCCTCGACCAGAGCTGGGTGCTAGATATTCTTCTCTCCAACTGCTACATTTTGTCTGCAAGTCCATTCCTTCCGCAATAGTGCAATTCACTTGCTCGGCTATCCCACTTACATAAAAAACACATGTATTTTGTATATCCCTGCTGCAGTCCCATTAAAAGGGCAACTAGCTTCAAGTCACCACAGATGTGCCAGCTATACTTCTAATACTCAGTGGAATTCAGTAGCTGCATTAAGTTATCATATGTCTCTTTCATGGGGACAGCATGCGTTACTGGAATAGATGGAAGACAGTTTCCATTGTGCAAAAGCACAGCCTTAAGACTCAGTTTCGAAGAGTCTAGAAATAGTCTCCATTCTTGTGGGTCATGAGTGATTTTAAGGCATTCATTAGGCCCTCAATATTGGAACAGAATAACAGAGTGCTTTCCTTTCTGAAGAAAGGCTCCAACTGCTGGTGGCGCTTTTTATAGAAAGTAATTGTGACATCTTCTTCTAGAAGATTGCATTGTTGGAGTCTTGATCCTAGCAATTCTGCATTGTTCTTGGATAAGTCCAAATCATTAACCAGGTCATTTAGTTCTTCCTCTGTTAGTCTGTGTGGGGTTGATGATGCACCACAGTGAAAATCTGGATCACTGCATGCTGATGGAACAGGAGAAGAACAGGTCAGCTCACCCTTGTCCTCATCAGATGAATCAAGAGAATATTCTGCTGGAGGTTCTGAAAAAGGAAGTCCCTTACCATGTGGAACTAGTCTCAGTGCAGATGGAATGTTTGCTTAGACTATTTTCAACTTCTTTTGCTTCGTTATTCCGTCAGAAAGAGGAGGAACCAAGCAGAAGTAACAGTCTTTTATGTGGTTGCTTGGCTGTCTCCACACCATGGGGACTGCAAATGGCATTGATGGTCTTTTGCCATTGAACTACTATGAAAGCTGTGTTGTACATGTAGCACAGCATATATTCAGGGCCCAGGGCTTGTGTTGGTCACCAAACTTGCATCTGAAGTAAAGATGGTAAGCCTTCTTCACTGGAGAAGTGATACTTTTTTTCTGGATGGCAAATGTCACTTCCCCACAAATAGAGCAGAAATTGTCCATGCTATTGACACACTTTTGAGGCATTACTGTTCTGTATTGTGCCTAAATGGATAAAAGAATAACAGTTCTGTGGAACAGTAGCTTAAACTGTCTCGCACAAAGTCTGAAATATTTTCAATGCTCAGCCTTTCCGACAGGGTTTTATAGAGTGCACTGCTGACGTCAGCTTACTTCAGCAGTCGCCTGGCAGTAGTATTGCATTGCATCAGAAAAAGAGGCATTCACATCTGGATGATGTGTGGATGATGGTATTATGCAATGCTATGCAATATTACATCATTCTAGGCTGATTTAGGATGTCGTTGCAGTCCTGCTGGATAAATTTATACGGTGAAATATAAAATGAAATATATGAAATATCTTCAAAACAAGAGCTAATAAAAATTTTTCGGGGTTATATTCGTGTTCAGCACACCAAGTACTACAGATTAGGACCTTTTTAAGTCAGTAACAATCTCAGTGTTGACCAGTGTGATTGATAGTGTGCAGGTTCAATGTATAATGAATATCTCCTCCACATTGGAAGAAAAGGAACAAGAGAACTATTGTTTCTGTCCTAATAGTTGAGATAAAAAACTGTATGTATGCATAATATACGTGTGTGTGTGTGTATATATATCTATAGTATAGTAGTTATGTATTAATTTGGCATTATTCTGAATATTTCCTCTTTTATTTTTTAAGATTTATTTATTTATGCATACAAGCTGGGGTACAGGCCAGAGGTGTGGGGCAGTGAGAGGGTTCACCAGAGACAGACTGGGGAGTGGAACAGGCAGACTAACCACAATACACTGCTGAGGGGAGCAGCAGGTGAGGCAGGAGAGGTCTGCTGTGCCATCTGGGAATTTCGGTTGAGCATTGAATTAGCACTGCAGCTGCTGACAGCTCCACAGCCCTATGCTTAATTTGCTGCACCACCAGGAAGGCCCCAGAATATTTCCAGTTTCTTTATCAAATAATTTGAAATCTCTGAATTACTCAAGTTCTGTCACCTTAAAAATGAAATCAAGACCTATTTGTTAAAACATTTTTGCCTGCCACCAATTATAGTTTTAATTTTTGGATAAGCTGATTCTTTTATGAGTTATAATGGTTCAATTTTCTTTAGTCTGTCAGTCAGTTGCAGTTTATGGCTTCCTAAATATTTTTATTCCATCTTGATATTAAAATCCATTAGTATAGGGTTGTCCATAATACTTTTTCATAATTCTTTTAATCTCTTCCATATCTGGATGCTATATACTTTATTCGATTTTTGTATTCCCAGGGTTTAGACTCTGGAAAGTTTATAAATATGTATTGATTATATTCACTTTTAGAGTTATATTCTATCACCAGTTCAAGGGAATGACACAAATTTGATCTTTATGCTTTGGCATTCACAGAGTTCTTACAAAGGAAACATAAGATTTTTCACTCATTATTTACCCTATAGTGTATACCTGCCAAATGCTGTTGTTAAAGGCAAAATTTTAGCAATAGGGACAATGTTTGAGGAAATGGAGTTTAATAATTAAATATTCATGAAACAAATATAATTGTAACAAAACAAATAATTTATTTTGCTGCCTATTTCATATACTGTGATGAACTATTAAGCATAGAAGCTGGGTACATAATTTTTTCCCTCTGCCTTCCACTGAGAATGTTAAAATAAAGTTACTTAATATTTTATCACCAGTACACAAGTCTTATGGATTGTAAAATCTGAACTTGGGAGACAGAGGAATATTTTTCCACATTTCCCATTCTTTTTTCTTTTTAATTATTTGTTTTACTAGCCACTCCTCCTTATTTATCATAATTAGGTATTCTAGGTAATAGAAGATCATAATGCAAAGGGATATGATTAATATATTGAAGGGATGAAAAGTAGAGATGAAGAAAAGGGAAAAAGAAAAATTAGCTTTAAAAATTCCCATATCACTGAAATTTAAGCACAAAGTTTCTCCCATAGGCATATGCATATATGACAGTCTGATTCTGAAGTAGTATAGAACTGGGAGCACAAGTGATTTTCATATTAATTTTAGCAAGGTACCAATTACTAAGTTTCTGTATTTCAGCTCCAAACTCACCTTCTATTTTCTGCTTTATTGAGATGGGAACTGGGGCTCTTCATTTCACATTTCTGCATTACTTCTTGCCTGGAAGTAAAGTTCTATTAATGAAGTCAGACCACTGCCAGGTTGAAGAAAGAGATGACACTTGCTTCTTCCTGTTTTTCTTGTGGAGTTTATGTTTGTAATTTCTGTGAATGTCACACATCAGCAATGTTTCACTGCAGCAACAATGGATCTTTCCCATGGCTGTAGTTAAATCCAATTTTCTGTTTTTCAAGTCTCAAAACCAGTCTCCTTATTCCCCACTCCACAGAAGCCAGTACTGATGAAGCAGTACCATCTCTTCAGTGTTCTGAGTCTCTGCTAGATGGGCTCATCTTTCTACTTTTAATAATTCCGTCTTTCTTCTTATTTTTCTCCCTTTTTGCCTTGGAATATGACCATGGGATTGGTTGCTGCTTTTTGCTATTGCTGTTTCTATGGTACTTCACAATACTCTTTTATCCTGCTAGCAACAACTATATATTCAGATAATAATTCTTTAAGTTCTCCTGCCTATATGACTGATATGATTGCTATCTTCTTACTGGACCCTGACTGATAGAAACAGTGATCCAGCTGTTATGAAAACTTTTCTTTCCCTTTATTTGTTAATCATTTCATGAGCCCATTCTATTGTGATTTTCAGAATCAGGTAAACCAGGGTTCTAAGTAGATTCCACAACTTCCTTGTGACTGACTGACAATGTGTGATTTGTGGAATTAAAGGAGAATTATTTTTATTTTTCTATACCTCAGTTTCCTCATGATGAAAATGCATCCAATTGCATTTGACACTGAAAATTAATTTAGGCTGAATTAATTAATTGTCTTCTCTTTGGAAAGATGATTGATCATAGCTTAATCACAAGAAGGAAGATAGTATTGACATAGATAATTTATATAAATTATGTAAGATGTTCTCCATAAATTATATGAATGATGGCTATGATGAAGGTTATGATAAAAGCACAGATATAATTTCGATTATTCACAAATCACTATTTTGTATTTTGTTTACCTGATTTATTTTAAAGACTGAAATTCTAAAATCCAGACTTATCAAGTGATATATCAAAGTTGCAAAACTAGTAACAAATAGTGGACTGGTGATTGAACCTTGAGATTTTGAACATGCTTATCTACTAGAATCTCTACAAAATCAATTGATTTAAATTTATTATCCCATAGAGGAATCCTGTTAACATTGACTGACTTATCTAAAGGAATATGATCATGAAATTTATTTAAAGTATTTTTCATTTAGCAGTAAAAATATTTAGCCAAGGGGGGGAATTACATTCATCGAGTGGCAGAGAATTCCTTCTTCAGAGAAGTAGTAAGGTATGTTTTTTAGATCATGGACTTGGAATCAGAATTCCTAGCCTCAAATTTAGATAATTCCTAGACTCAAATCTAGATAATATCTTTGCTAATTTTGTGAACTTGAACAATTTGCTTGACTTTATTGTGTCACTTTTCTCATTTATAGAAGGAGATTAATAATTCCTAAAACATAGCCTTAAAGTAGCTATTACAAATAAAAGTAGCTATTACAAATAAAAGACTTGGAACATTGCTATTATGTTGAAAAATTACGCATTTTATCAAATTTAATGTTCATATAGCAATAGGTCACTAAAATTTCAAGTTATTCCCATTTTTTGTGCTATAAAAATGTAACTTTAGTTTACAAGGCACTTCTGGTAATGATTTTGACTACATATGATTTATAAAATACAAGACTACTACCTGAAAGGTAATTGCTACTATTTCCTGGCATCACACTGTAATAACTGAATTATATGGGATTGAAATAATTCGTGACGTTTTCATTAATAACTAAATCAAGCCATAATTAAAACAGGCTGATTTAGAGTGTAAGGAATTCGTTGGTCGATTAACTTGGCCTGCTGTAAACTATTAGTTCTTTTCCTTTAAATTTTCTATGTAATGCTCCTTGACTAAGAAGTAGACATACCTCATAAAGAGGATATTGATTCCAAATAAATACAATTATAAGGAAAACTTAGGGAATGATGAGGTACATTGTGAGGAAAATGTATCCATTTGCTTTATTCATCAAAATGAATTTGAACTGAATATTTGTCTTCTCTTTGGAAAGATGGTTGATTTTTCCTTAATCACAAAAAGAAGACAGTGATAAAATAGGGGGAAAAGGAGAAGAGATGGTTTTTTTTTTGGGAGCATACAATTAGGTAAAGTTGATTGATAGCTGGTGTTATTCTTAGTGTAAGGCTCCATCGATATAATTAAATTAAAAGTGAAGAGTTGGTTTGGAATTTTCTCATCTCTTCTCAAAATCACAAGGGAGTCTCTTAACAAAGCTGCTTCCTTATACATAAAAAAAACAAGGGAATTGAAACAAATAAGGCTAAAATCATAAGACTCTTTGGCTCTTTTATCTTCATTATATTTCATTAAGTTTTTGATATAAAGCATGTGAGTAACAATAGAAAGGTGACATTTCATATGAATAAAAACTCTCAGGGCTTTTATTTGCATTTGAATTCAACTAAAGCAACTTACCTGTCAGTCATAAATTAAATTCCCCATATTCATTCAAAAACGTTCATTGCACACTTAGTATGTTCTGGACAAGGTACTATGGGAAGATAATAGGACAAGATCTTTAGAAAAGTTATATATTTTGAAATGAAACCAGTTGAATTTTTTTGAAATATGTGTATTTTTTCGCATGGATGCAATAAATATATCTGTAGAAAAGCAGAAACAATAGATAATGCATTTGCCCAAACACATAGAATATAAAAGAGCAAGTCCTAATAAGAAGTATGGATTTTGGACGATAATAATAATGAGTCAGTTCTAGATTCATCAGTTCTAACAAGTTTACCTATCTGTTGATGGATATTGACAATGCAGGAGGTTATTTACATGTGGGGGCAAAGGGTATTTATGGAAAATATCTCTGTTTTCTGCTCAATATTACAGTGAATCTAAAGCTGCTCTAAAAATAAAGTCTTTTAAAGCAAACGAATAGTCAAAAAATGGGCAGAAGAGCTAAAAAGGCACTTCTCCAAAGAAGAAAAGCAAATGGCCAACAGATACATGAAAAAATGCTCATCACGTATAATCAAGGAAATGCAAGTCAAAACCACTATGAGATACCACCTCACACCTGTGAGGATGGCACACATTAAAAATATAGGCAACAACAAATGCTGGAAAGGATATGGAGAAAAAGGAACTCTTCTACACTGCTGGTGGGAATGTGAATTGGTCCAACCACTATGGAAAGCTGTATGGCGATTCCTCAAACTGCTCAACATGGAGCTTCCATACGACCCAGCAATACCACATTTGGGAATCTACCCAAAGGACACAAAAACACTAATTCAAAAGGAAACATGCACTCGTATGTTCATTGCGGCACTGTTCACAATAGCAAAGGTATGGAAGCAACCC
>PVIJ01025795.1:0-10099 GCA_004024925.1 Scalopus aquaticus
CGGAGAGGACAAGGGGAGCCTGAAGTGAGGGGAAGGTGAGGAACGTCCCCTGTGGGCGGCTGACTGAGGGGGGCGGCCTGTCGGAGGACCCAGTGCAGGAAGGGCTGGATGTGGAAAACGGGGACTTTG
This sequence comes from Scalopus aquaticus, assembly GCA_004024925.1. NCBI lineage: Eukaryota > Metazoa > Chordata > Mammalia > Eulipotyphla > Talpidae > Scalopus > Scalopus aquaticus. The sequence continues at coordinate 130 of PVIJ01025795.1, forward strand.
AGGGGGCGCATTATTGGGGCTGGCGGAACATAGGGGTCCGGGTTCATTCCTGAGCGGCACCCACCGCATCCCGGCCCCGCGACTGAAGAGCGCGTCCTTCTGTGCTGTTTGGCCCTTCGCGCGGTGTGGGCGGTCTCCCCGGCATCAGCATATTTTTAGGTCCGGACAAGCTGGAACAGAAGCCCCTCGGTCCAAAATAATTACCTTGTTAATGTCAGTGACTCACTGTTCCTAGCAATGCAATCTGTAAGTCCACACTGTTGTCCTGGGTTCATACCTCACTTGAATTATCTAATAAATTGTCTAACTTCAGTTGAGACTTTGTGTCTAGTTAACAGTGTGAAGTCAGGGAGCAAGATACCTCCACCATCACTCTCAAAGGTGTCTTGGCTCTCCCATACACATTTCAGGGTAGTTAGCTATGTTTCTGTGAAAAATGCCATTGGAATTTTGATTGGGATTGCACTGAATCTGTGGTTTGTTTTGGGAAGTCTGCACATTTCAATGATACTAATTATTTCAGTCATGAGCACAGAGTGTCTTTCCACCTATTTGTATTTTCGATTTCTTTCTACAATATTTTGTTTTTTCCATTGTACAGATTGTCTTCCGCATGGTTAAATGTATTCCCAGTATTTTATTCTTTATGATGCAATCATGAATGGTCCTGTTTCCAAAATGACTCTCTTTACAAAACATTTTTTTAAAGATTTATTTATGCATGCAAGAACTGGGGTGTAGGCCAGAGGTGCGGAATGGTGAGAAGATTCACCTGAGACAGAGTGGGGAGCAGAAGAGGCAGGTCCTCTGAAATACGTTGCCAAGGGGAGCAGCGGGTGAGACAGGAGAGGTCTGCTGTGCGATGTGTGTTAGCTCTTTATGATGGGTCATTATTATGATATAGAAACACTATTGAGTTTTGTGTATTGATTTTGTGTTCTGTAACTTTACTGAATTCATCGTTTCTAACAGTTTTTTTGGTGGAGTGATGTTGAGAATTGGAATTTTTAAAATCCTAGTATTTCTAATACATCCTTGGTTATTGGCAACACCCAAGACATAGTATCTGTTAATAGAATCTTCCCACAGTGCTTCTTAATGACACATGACTCCTAGAAAGGCACTTACCTCGACAACATTGAATGGATTAGATCTGGTCAGGACTGGTACTCCATCAGGAATTTCTTCCCTGTTTCTCTGGAAAGGCATTTGAAAAGTAATTTACTTTCCAGTTACTTCAAATTCACAGAAAATTTTAATAACAGTACAAATGCTCTTTATTTCTATACAGAGATTCTCAGCAACATTGCTTTATGCTCTATTTTATTCACTAAGAAACATTTTATTGCGTTTTTATCACAGTATTCCATTGTGTATTTAACCAAAATATTACAATAAGTAAATGAATCATCATTCTTTCCATGTTATTATCCAATCCACAAGCCCATTTGTATGAAAATGTCTTATTCTATCTGATCTACCTTTCCTTTCTGAGACTGTTCCTCATTTTCACAACCTTCATGGATTTAATATGCACATATGCTGGTAATCTGGGTGCTCCTTTTGTTTGCCCTCTTCACTTAGGTTTTCATGTTCATGCCTTTTACTTTTTAACCAAACCATAAACTGTTTGCCTGCATGGATGCTTAAAATGTTGTTCTTCATTCTTAGAGCTGATTCTTGGTGTTGCTAAACCAAAGGAAAAAGAAATCATTCTTATAGTGGATTTTAATATAACCATGACAAAACAGGCCAGTATTTCACCTTTAATGTCTATATTTTGTTTCCCACTTGCTGTATTGATAACACTAAAAAAATAAGACACGTTTTCAATGTCAGGGCTTTTGCACTTCCAGTTCTCTGTGCTTGAAGTACCCACTGTATCACTTTATTCAGGTCATTGTCAAATAACTACCTCCTCAGAGAGACCTCACTTGGTCACACTGTCTATAATAGCACCCTTCTATAACCTTAATCTAATTTCCAGACCTTTTCTTCATAATGCCTGCTAGTACTTGACATTTTTTTCCTTTGGCCCTTTTCTCTTCCCTTCCTTCTTAACCTCACAAACCTCTTTTTTTTTTTTTTTTTTTGTTAGTAACCAGTTTTTACAAGGATTTTGCTTTCTTTTCTCGTCTGCTATGTACACATCCAACATTTGTCTTTGTCATTCTGACTTGCTTTATTACAAACGAGTCCCTCAAATTCCTTCCATTTTTGTTGTAAATGGTAATATTTTGTTTTTCCATATGGCTGGATAGTGTTATTTTATGTAGATATACCACATCTTCTTGATCCAGTCCTTTCGGTGGTCACATATGTTGTGTCTTTGTTTCGGTGTAATTTGGTTATAAATATGTGGAGGAGGTGAGCTGGGCATCTTCACTCTGCTGTCATCTTTTCAGTCTCCTTTCTCATGTTCCTGCACGTGGTATCTTTCATTGTGATAAAATATACATGACATTTACCTTTAAAACCTCTACTCCCTGCGTGTGGTGTACAGCTACCCCCACCCCTGTCTGCAGAGCCCTTTCACTTCCCCATTGAAATGTCCATTAAGCACTAACTCTCCATCCCTCTCCCCCTCATCCCCTGGTAACCACATTCTACATTTTGTTTCTGGATTTGACAACTCTGGATACTCACATAAGTGGAATTTCTTTGCATTTGTCCTTTTGGGTCTGGGTAATTTATTTCACTTAGCATGATACTTTAATATTCCTACAAGTTGTAGCATGTATCAGAATTTCCTTCCTTGTTTAAGACTGAGTATTGTATATATGCCATATTTTTGGATTATATACCTAGATCCTAAAGTGAATAGAGTTATCTTTTTAGTTGACTATAATAAAAATATTGGTAATAAGAGCTAGCTCCCATTCCTTGGTTTTCCAGATAATTATCACAAATCAAAATGAATTAAAACTAATGAACAAAAGTAATGAGTACTGATCACAGGTGGTGCCTCTTCTCTGACTAACTCAAGATGCTGTTCAGGTTATTAGTGTTTTTGGGGAGTTTCTCCCTGTCCCTTTTTGGTCTGGTGTGTTTGGCCAGTAGAGTCCCTTATCTCATATAATCTCTCCACCACACACTGGGAGCCCCTTAGGGTACAGCCACACCTTTAATTTTATAGCTTCTGAAGAAAGAGAACTCAAATAGTTAGCTGCCCTGGAGGCTATAAAGTACTCTCAGTGATCCCTTGTGATGTCTTAGAAGATATCCTTCTAAAGATAATCACCAAAAGATTGATTTGTAGATTTAGCACGTATCTCTGCACTTCATAGAACATCTGTCCATTCCTGGCCCTCCATCTCTCAAGTGCCTCCACTAAGCCCTTCACTCCTGCTCATCTCCTCTCACCACTTCCCTGTTTTGTTTGCCTTGAGAATTTCTCCAGCACTAGTCCCACCTCCACAGGCCCTGACCCCTTTTGTCATATATTGAAAGAGCAACTGACTCCTGGCCCCGCTTAGAGAGTTAGGACATGCATATCTTTTGAAGTTTCAACTGGTTTGGTTCTTTCACCATACAGTTTAAACAACTAGTTAACTTTAGGAAGTTTGGGGGCTGCTGATACCCAAAACTTAGCATAATCGGGAACCTTGACATTTGTCAAGGAGAGCTTTTTTTAAAAATGCAGATTTTTATTTCAAAAGTTAACTTTCAAGTTTTTCATTTGTAAATCTCATTTGTTCAAGAAGTAATCCCTACACTGTCATGTTTATAATAAGGTCTGATGGTTTTGGCAAGCAGAGCTGGTTTCTAGGCCAAGCACAGAGTGTTTGTCCACACACAGACCAGGGTGCCCTGGGTCTCCAAATTTGCACTCTACAAGGGTCTGGCCATTTTGTGTGCGCAAAAGCATTTCAACAGAATAAGTGTGCATTGAAAGGGAAGTATCATAAAATACCCAATAAAATACTCCAGTTTACACACCCCTTCCTGGGTCGATGTCCAGCCAAACAGGATTGGTCCAAATCAGGGTCGCTGAGGCCCAAAAGCTTGCCACAGTCTAAGACACCTGTTGATGGGGATTCACAGGAAGTGGGGAAGCAAAAGCGGCCAGGTAAGTCTGGGATGAAAGGAGCAAAATCAAAGTACAAATCAAGATAATGGCTGCCATTGTCAACCTCCTTACCTGTGCCTCACCCACATGTCTCTTTCAAATGTCTCCTCATGTCTGTCCTCCACTTCTCTCCTCCAAGTCTCCCAAGTGACTGGTTCCAGTCCAAAGCCAAGAGTTAAGACACCCCCATCTCCATGTGTCTCTCTTGAGCCCACCTGCCTTCTGCGTTACATAGTTCACCTGGCCATTCAGCTCCACCCCTCACCAAGTGGGGGCTGAGGATGTGGCACCTCCCTTAACACAGGTAGAATTTACGGTTCAGCTGAGTGAAGCATAACTGCCTGTGGTCAGAGCCATCAGGCGAACTCTTTCATGTGAGATAGTAACTCCTTTGAATGACGGCACAAGATCAAGGATCCGTCTCATCTGGGCGATTAAGCCTTCCTTACAGAGGGACTTTCTTCTCATATCTACCGAGAAAATGTCATTAGAAGATTGAGTGATTATATTTAACATATACTTAGATGTGGTGTCAGTTTGCAAAGGTTTTGAGTTCAGAGAGCAGGGTCCTTGGGTTACCTCTGAGAAAAGTTTCATCGGAGCTCCCCTTTCAGGGGAGCAGTGGCATGTGGTGAGTTTACCCACAAGGCAGAGACATTTATTATACTTAAAAGGGCAGGTTTATTGTGAAAAGGGAAGGAAAGGGAAATAAAGGATGCTTGCACAGACACAAGTGGGCAGAAAAAGCTGTTCCTGAGAGGAACAGGTTTGTTAGAGTTCTGCATTGTTACAGGCGGGCAGGCTTGGGGCTGAGCTGCCTCTGCTGCTTTGCAGAGGGAGAAGGCTGGTGAAGAGAAACACCTGCATAGGCACAGGCAGGCAGGAGAGCTGCTGCCCCTTGCCAGTGCAGAAATAGCACTGGTAGAGTCTTTGCGAAGAGCTCATTCCTTTGTGCCTTTGTTAACTTGGTTAACAAGGTGGAATTTGAAAGGACCAGAGATTCTCTAATGATTCTCAATCTCTATATCCCCTCCTCCTGTCTGGGCTTCAAAATTTATGGCAGTTGACACTTGGTATCAGTTGGTACTTTCAGAAATTTCTTTAATTGGTTTGACTAAGTGTGTGGCTTTGGGATTTATAGCAGCCTGAAGCTTGCTATCAGTTGACAACTAAGGAATTTGTTTGATTTGTCTAGGCTGCATTGAAAGGACCTGAAATTTTTATAGTGGTCATCATCTTTCATATCCCTCCTGGTCTGCACCTCAGTCTGTGCCTCTGGATATACTTTTCTGTATAACTTGTTTAACAACTTTGTCAGTCATTCCTGCCCCTACCCCCAGCTTCTGGCCTTGTGTGAGCCCATTTCTAGTCTTGTGATGCCTCCTCTCAAATTTTTTTACTCTTAGCCTCCAAAAGATGTTCAACACAACAGAGAAGGTGGCCCTAGACTAGGTCATGGACTCAAGAACTGGTTTCTTGGGATCTGGTGATTCAGGAGCACTTGCCCTGCACATCCAGGACTTCTGCTTGCACCTCTGTAGCTGGGGCCTGTGAGAACTTGAGAGACTCCCACCAGGGGTCTCATCCCCTCCCTGAAACCAGTGGAAGTCCTCCTTGTCGGGCTTTGCTTCGAATTTTCTCAGGTCTGCTTTCAGCATCCCAGATAGCCAGTCTTCTTCCTCTTGTACTTGGCCAATGTGTTATACAAACAGAGGTTCTCGCTGTCAGAAAGTTCTGGCTCCTTAACCTTTTAAATTTCCATTTGAATTTAGCTCCACTCTTCAATAACCCTTTCCTTTGTTTAACATTTTCTTTCCCTGCTTTTCAGGTAAGAGCTCTGCTTTACACAAGCTCTGTGTCATCATGGTGACCATTAGCCCTTTCCCTGTGGGCGTAACTGCATTGGTGACCATTTTCAAGGGATTGCCCAGAGGTTTCTTATGCTGAGAAAGAGCACAGCAAAGCAGCTTCTCTCCGAGGTATTACCTGCTCTGACAGCCTCACACAGTGCAGTGAGAAGGGAACCAGCCTCACAAAGGCTCAGTTCTCACCAACCTTACGCATACTTGCCCCTCGCCTGCCTAGTCCCTCTTACTGACAGACCCTGCTCACTTTTTTTTTTTTTTTTTATACAGCTGGGGTACAGGCCAGAGGTGTGGAGCGGTGAGAGGCTTCACCAGAGACAGAGTGGGGAGCAGAACAGGCAGATCAGAAATACACTGCTGAGGGGAGCAGTGGGCGAGGCAGGAGAGGTCTGCCGCACCATGTGGGATTCTCCCCGGCCGGGCATCGAACTCGCATCGCTGCTGCCGACAGCTCCACAGCACAGCACTTAACCGCTGCGCCACCAGGGAGGCCCCCTGCTCACTTTTTATATCATGAGGAAACCAGGTCACAGGGCTGTACTAGCAACAGGTGTTCATGACACCAAGGGGATGGAGCTTTCTACACAACCAGAACAGGTATCTGTAGGAGGGAAAAGAAGGGCGGGGCTACCCTGATACTTTAAGAGGCGGGTAAGAGGACCCTGGTCTTCTGGTGAGAGGTTCTTGCCTGTGCTCTAACTGACCAGGGCCTGTTTCTCTGCTGAGGCTGGGTTATGGCCTCGCAGCCCATGTCAGCATGTGTCACTTTTGTCTTTCCCTTCCCAGCTGTTGCCTGTGAGTTTCAGTCATCTCTCTTTCATTTATTTGCCTTAATTTTGGTTTTGGTGATTCAGGTTGCTTTCCTGACCTACCTCAGGTTGTTTTGTTCCAACCTTTCCAGATACTACTGTTCTGCCACTTTCCTGGCCCTGCACCTTCTCACAGCCCGGTACCATCCATCCTCACGCTGAATGGATTTCCATTTTCAATGCGGATTAGCATTGTAGACATTAAGGAATCCTGATGGTGACCCTGTTAAGAGCTAAGGCGCCATCTACTCTTTTTTTTTTTAGATTCATTTTTATTTATTTATGCACACAAGAACTGGGATGTAGGTCAGAGGCAGGGGGCAGGGTGGGGGCAGGAGAGGATTCACTAGAGACAGTGGAGGCAGAACAGGCAGATCTACTGAAATACACTGCTGAGGGGAGCAGTGGGTGAGGCAGGAGAGGTCTGCTGTGCCAGATGGGTTAGGTCCCTGGCTGGGATTGAACTCAGGCCACAGTGGCTGCTGATAGCTTAATAGCACTGAGACTTTAACCCCTGTGCCACCAGGGAGGCCCCTCCGTCTACTCTTCTTTTTAATGATGGTCTCTTAGCCAATTTTCACCAGTTATAATGTTCACCCCATTTTCTAAGTAATTTCCCAAATACTGCATAATGAAATCTGTGTGACCTCTTTTATGGCTAAATTTATAATTCCCTAGTGGAAAAACTCTTACTAGACTGGAATGTATAATTTGCTTTCAAGCCATACTGCTTTTTTACTTATTGTGAATCATCGGGCATGTATGCCGTCTCTTACTTTCCTGCAGCCCAGCCCCGTCACAGCCCCCAAGCAGCCGTCCCGCTCCATCCCTGCTTCCACATCAAGTATCCAACATGCTGCTTTTTCTGTAACATGGATATTTTATTTTACTGGTTTCCATACTATTTACAATGTAAAAGAAACTGCATAGCAGGAAAAAACAGCCAGTGTCCTGCTCATGATGACATTTCCCCTTTTCACACGAGGCTGCCCCCTGACTCCTCCAGGAATCGCCTGCCCCTTTATCCTCTTGGCCAGTTGTGTCAGCCACTTATTCCCTGCCTCCCTTTTCTTTTGATCTTGCCCTTCCCTTTTGATCTTGTGAAGACCAAAAGTCAGCTCTTTAGAATACTTTTTCCTTGTATCCCAGAGCTCAGTCCATCCTCTGATTCCAGAATTTCTACATGGCATGAACAGTTTTTACCATGAATCAATGTTTTCACTTGTTGACACTATTCCCTTTGTGCTAGAATGTTTGCTAGATGGAAGGTGTTGCTATCTGGAAATCCCATTGGGCTGGGGCGGGTGTTTGGTAAGAATGAGAACGGGAAAATGGAGCCTTCGGTCTCCTAGGACGCATCAGTTCACCGCAACAGGATATAGAAGGCCCACTGAAGCAGGATGGCATTAATGGCCCAGAGAACTTAGAAAACTTGGAAAAATAGAAATTAGAAGAGAGATGCTAGGTAGACCGCTAAAACTTACTATTCAAATATATGGTTACAAATGAAATTTGTATGTCTCTTCATGCTTATATTTGGACTGAGATTTACTCGATTTTGCCAACAATTTCCTGGGTAGTTGTCTTTCTGTGTTTATCAGGCACCAGGTATCTGTTTATCCCATTACATTTATGTTGCTTCATTCACTTGGCTCAGGGGTTCTCTGTCCGTGTTCTCTGCTACAAAATCAATAATTTCCTGTTATCATTAGTAAGGGTGATGGAGAATTACTGAGTGATGGATATAAACTATCTCATTTAATATGAAAAATTTCTCTTTAGATTCTTTTCCTTTGGTTTGTAAAATGAAGGTTCTTAACTTTGGAGATACTGGCTTTTTAAATAAAAGATTTGTTTATTTGTGCATACAAGAACTGAGGTGTAGGGATCGAACTCATGTTACAGTGGCTGGTGATAGCTTGATAGCACTGGGACTTTAACCCCTGCGCCACCAGGGAGGCCCTGGAAATACTGGCTTTTGCAAGTGGAAATTATCAGGCCTCAATCTTGTCAGTTTCCAGTCCATTACACACAACAAGCATTTTACACACTTAAACTTTATCCTTCAGAAAAGAAGTTATATGATTACATAATCTATCTCAGCATGGATGTGAAAAGAAACAAAAACTGTCAAAGAAATGAGACTCAGCAGCGATCACTCTACTTAACTGATCTCACTGTGTTTGTCCCCCTGGTGTGTTTGAGAAATACAAGGAACATTATCATTCACAAATGGAAATACCAGCTTCACAAATTAAAATAACCATGATTCATTGGTAAGATAATTATGTATTCACTTTAAGTGTTTGTTACCATACACTTATGCGTATGGTCCCATATCTCTGTATGTCTCTGTGTAAGAGGCTCACATGATTTACCTCATTCTGTGTTCGTCTAACTTGTTACCATTTTTTTCTCCATCACAAGACATGCCGTGAATAAATTAGAGTCTCCAAAAGCATTTGGCTCATCTAAATCAAGACTTAGTCATTTGCATATGATAATTTGTTCTTGACTAGCCACTCACTGCAAGCATTTATTTGCCTTTAGTCTTCAGGGCACTCGGAGACAAGCAGGACCATTTGCTTGCATGTTTCTTACTTTATGTTTTTCCTCTTTGCTTAATGAGTGAGGTTATGTTTTTTGTAGCTGAAAAGAAGCTGTAAATAAGTGTGACATTATTCTGTTGCAGGATACTGCTCAAGCCTGGAAGACGATGAGGTAGGGGATACCTCAGGGTATACCAGAGGACCGTGGTGCTTCTCCTTCAGTATTGGGTGGAGAAACTTAACAGTTTCATTAAAAAACCTGATGCCTGACTGGTCTGTATATGGCTAAGTAAGGTTCCTTAGAGAGAAACGGAAAGGGACCAAGCGTTTACTGAGGCTGTCTGCAGTCTTCCACTCCTGCCTCGCTGGCCAGACAAGAGCAGAGCTACGGGGCCACGTCTTTATTTAGGGCCTCAAAGCCCTGCACTGGCTCCCACTGCCCTCAGGATTTATCATTCTCTCTGTTTGCCCTTTTGCCTTTTTGCCAATTTGTTACTGTACAGAAAGCGCAGGTGAACATTTTTACATGTAAATCTGTATTTGAAGGCGTTACCACAGGTCATTTCCCAAAAGTAGAATTCGCTTCTATTTAAAATAAAACGTATTCATTTAAAGTTAAAGTTCTCTGCACAAGGGTGGTCTGAATTTGCCAGGAATGAAGGAGAGTGCGAGTACATT
>PVIJ01025796.1:0-10101 GCA_004024925.1 Scalopus aquaticus
GTATTTGGAGATTTATCTCTCTCCCTCACTTTCTCTTTTGTCCCCGAGTTATTCATTTTTTTATTTCCCTTCCTTTTGTAAATAAACCCTTTTATTAACCTTTTTGCGAGTGCCTGCAATTGTTCTTATTATAAGTCCTTTTTAAGCGCACGGGTGAGAACCCACAGTCAGGCACCCCGTTGTATATCGGGGTTGCCCTGTAACAAAAGGAGGAAGGTAAATGGGTAGTCTGCAAAAAGCCTGGGCATTTGCTCTCCTTTTCTCACCACAGAGAACTAAGAAATTGCCACTCTTAGGTGAAAGCTCTCGTTGCTAACCTGGTTAAGGAACTGAGGGCAGACCTGGCCTCAGCCCTAGTGTGGGTAGCTGCTCAGACCACCCAGCTCAGGGAACCCCAGGTGCAGCCCAAGCAGCTGGCAAGAATGAGTGGGTATACTGGCAGGTGCCAGGGTTACCCTAAGAAAGGCCTTTACTGAATTGAGCAAGTTGATGGTCATCACTGCCATGTCTGAGGACTGGGGCAAAGTATGCATGGGCCGGGAGGCTGGGATGGTAGTCCCACGGGAGTGTCAAGAAGTGGTGGCAGGAAGAGGGCCTGTGTGCTGTCTTAGGGGAGCAGGCTGTTGGGAAAGGCCCTGCAGGCTCCTGAGAAATTGCCTGGATCATTCTCTGTGCTGTTAAAAGGAGTTCAGTATCAGGTTGGGTACTGGAAGGATCTATAAACCTCACATATTCCTCCTATATTCCATGAATCTAGAAAAGCTGAGACTCCTTCCACCACCACACACCTTTTAGGGAGCCCCTATGTTCTGGGAACCCTGGTAACACTGGTCTTTCAGCACAGCTTCCCACAGCAGTCACTTCATCAATTTAGGTGATGCCACAGCCTGAGCAGGTTGGGGACTCTTGCCCCAGAAGTTGAGGGGAGTCCGGAGGATGTGCAGCCCAGAAGGAACAGGCGTGCAGGGCCCTAGGCCCTTCATTGCAGCAGCAGGATACAAGTCTGAAAGCAGAGTCTCTTCCAAAACTGCTTTCTGTTTTAAGAGCCTCACAGCTGGGTCCAGAGCCTGGAACCCACTTGCCAAGTGGGCATTTGTCCCCTTCCTTTTTTGCTGGACAGGGAAAAGTAGAAAAAACCAGTGCTGCCTGGGCGCTCAGTCTCTTGCACTGATTGTTAACCTCTGACAGGGTCACCAGCAGATCACCAGCAGAGTGCAAGTACAGGCCCTGGATGTAGGCTGTGGCAGAGCAGAATCTCAGCACACACTACCCAGCTGCGTGGAAGACCCCTGAGCTTGGGGAAGCCTGGCCATGTGATTCACTCTGGCTTTGTCTATGGGAAAGACTTCAACACCACTCAGGGCGCAGGATACTGCTGCTCCAGTCACCTAGTCACAAGAGGACCCAGTTCTGTAAATAAACCTGCAGACCGAGTATTGGGGACAGAACTCCATTTCTAAGTAGGTGGTGTTTCCTTACAAAATTGAAAACAGTATCCTAAAACCATGCTAAATGCTGATATAACCAATTCTCATGTATCTTCCTGCTGCAAAAGGAAATAACTCCATTCTATTTCTCTTTTTCTTCAGGATGTTTCTGCCACACATTCACCATATACTGTTAGGTGAATAAGACCGAACCCTAGAAAGGTGCATGGCTAGTGGAACAAAGCTGGAACAATTCAGAAAGCTACACACTTCCCCTCTGTCCACTCCTCCAGGTCCACTTACCCCCACCAGAATGTCTGAAATTATCCATCTCCCTCTGACCTCTCCCACCTCCCAACTTTCAGTACTTATACTCTTATTATCTAAAGTGATCACATTTTAAAAACTAGCAGACATTTATCTAATCACAGTGCAAACTGTTTAAAATCAGGCCTGTCCCAGAAAATCTGGGGCAACTAAGCACTATTACATCACATTTTTACATTTATTTCCACCTTACAGCAAGCATAGTGGCCATATTTTCCTTAAAAAAAAATCAGGACATGTTATCTGACAAGAGATTTATGGGCAGCCTCCAGGTGCAAGAAGCAGTTGGTGCTATAAAAGTTTCAACATCAAAATATTAGACCGCCAAGCTATTTGGATGACTTTACTGGAAAAAATGAGAATATTTTAAATCAGGACGGCTTGCAACAATCGGCTGTGACAACTCCTAGAGCAGTATCACAGGTTATGCTTTTGTTTATTTCAGGCAGATTCGGCTCAACTCCCCATAAACTGTGAGTTACTCAGGGAGGGAAACTAGACATTTCATTTTTGTGAAGTCCTCTCCACATCCAGCATGGCTGCTAACTCCACCACCGAGTAGTGGATAGTTGGCTGATATCGCTCTTCTCCAATCTTTATGTCCCAGCTCATGTCATTCCAGAGCTGCCTTTTTCAATTTCCCAAACTAAGTCACACTGTTGTGCTTTCATGGCTATGTTCTTCCTACAGAGGATCTCATCAAAATTGATAATTCATCTTCATGCAGGGTTCTTCTCGCCTGATTCACAGCACTTGACTGTAACTGCCCGTGGAAAGAATCCTAATGGCTTGGCATCCCGTGAATCACCAACTCAAAGTTTGGCACAGTATTTTTAAATTAATGACACGGTCACTCTGCTAGGTTAGAGGACTCCATATTTCTCCTTTGTATCAGTATTTTTATTCAGTAGAGTTGATCCCTGAACTATGAGTAAGGGACAAACCCCAATGCAGTCAAAATCTGCATATAACTTTTGATTCCCACAGAACTTAGTGAATGCCTGCGACTGACCAGAAGCCTTACTAATGACAACAATAGCCTATCTACACACTGTTTTTATGTATCACATACTACATTCCTAAAATAAGCTAAGTTACAGAAAAGAGAATGTTATTAAGAAAATTGTAGGAAGAGGAAATACATTTACAGGCCTGCACTGTATTTTATTGATATTGAAAGCTTATGTCATCTGTTTGCGAGAAAGTCTGTCGAAGTGGACCCTTGTAGTTCCGAGATCAACTGTCTGAGAATGAGGGTTACAAGGTTGCTCATGAGAATTAAAGTTGGCATCGATACTGGGGCATAACATGTTGTCTAACAGAGTTAGCACTTTAATAGAACCAAGGCCAGAATGAAAAGAAATTTAGAGAACAAATTTTGTAAGGTCCTAAAAACATCAAAATTAGGGTTGGAGGCAACTCACGTGTAACGGCTGCTGGATGAGAGTCTTCTAACTGTCACTGAGTCTCAAGCTGTACTCAAAAGAGCATGTTGTTCAAACAGAAGAGGGCAGTCCTAGGCTGCCTGAGCGCCACCGGCATCACCCCAGGTGCCGGCACCACACATTAACAGGACACTGATGAAGGGACTCAGGACCTGTGAGGTGATGACAGAGCTTACTGCCCAGTTGGCACCTTGCAGGTGCTTAATAGATGATTATTGACTAAAGACTAGTTGATAAAAGTAGGTCTATTTAGCTGGAATAAAACACAGCTAAAAGGAGGGCATTTGTATCTTCAAATATATGAAGAACTCTTGTATAAAAGACTATGTGTACCTCCAGAAGACAGAACAGGGATAAATGGGCCCCAAATCTAAGGAGGCTCACTTGGGCTCATATGAGGAAGGAGAACAATGGCTGAACAATGAAAGGGAATTAGTGACATGGCAGAACTCCATTCCCAGAAGTGTTCATAAGGAGGCTGGAGGAACATCTGGCTAGCATGTTATCAAGGGAAGTCTTCATGCCTTCTAAGAAACCTTCCAACCCAAATCCCAGTTTTCTAAGAATATAATATTGATAGAAGTGAATGTATGGAAATATTCCATTTACACTGTAAGTAACATTCCCGCTACAAATGCAGAGCTTGGAGTGATTTGCTCATTGAAGGGCTTACTGCACTCACCCACGACACTCTCTGGATCCAGTACATTTTGGAAGGCATACTGATTCCAATCTTTCCAACTTCTTCCACTAATATTTTTTGGGGTTTTTATTTTTTTCTAGTCAATTTTGACAGTTCTTATTTTCCCAGAAAAAAATCTATTTCTTTCAAGATTTTCACATATATAACAGAGTTGAACATGAAAATATTTTTTTCAACTCCACATCAGTGGTTAAATTCCCATCTCTAAATTTTATGCACATGTTTTCCTTGATTGGCCTTGTTGGGATTTCCCATTACCTATTTCTAAAACTAGTCTTTAAATTTATTAATACCAATTTTCTACTTTGTAATGAAATCATTTCTGCTTTTATATAAATAACTTGCTTCTAATTTCCTTTGATCTGTTCTATTCTTTGATTTTATGAGTTGAATACTTGGTTCATTAATTTTTACTGTTTTTGTTTAATAACAAAATCATTAAAGGTTATATAAGCATACACCTCTGCTATTGGCTTTACCCAGTTATAAACTACTCAAAAAGTAAGATTCCTCTCAGCTAGAATATACTTCACATAAGAATATATTTAAGAGTACAATGGTGCCGTATAATAAAAGTTTCAAAACTTTCTAAACAACATATGAAAACTTAAATAAATAAAGAGTAATACTTTGTTCTTGGATTTAAAGTAAGTATGGAATTGTACTTTGGATATAGAATACTTAAAAAGCTGCAATAATTAAAACATTTTTATTCTTATATAGTAAAATATATATTGATTAATAAACAGTCTAGAAAATCAAATTGTAAAACAGACGCTATACATGAGACTTTAGTATATAATAAGGGTGGCTTCAAGTGAATGGGGAAAAATGAATTATTCAGTAAGTATAGATAGTTTGAAAAGAGAATCATATTTAAGATCGCTACCTCACACTATACACAAAACATTCATTCTGATTAGTGTTAAAAGTTAAAAAAAAAGCTAGAAGAAATGCAGATATAATATTAGAGATTCCAAGGATGACACCAATGGTAGAAATCATAAAAGATATGTGATGATTAAATTTAAAATTTTATACTAAAGTAAAGTTATAACCAAAATTTAAAGGTAAACAAACTAAAAAGAAACTAAAATGTTCAAACCACCTATAGAAAACAAAGGTGGATATTCTTAATATATTAAAAATGTATATGACTAAATAAAAAGAACACCTAAAGAAAAAAGTTAAGGGTATGAACAAGAAGTTTATCAGACAACCAAACACACAAAAATGTTCAGTTTAATCAAGCACATATAAAGCATAGATAAAACAAAATGTGATATATTTCATTAAGTTTGTTAATTTAAGAAATGATAACTAGTGCT
Organism: Scalopus aquaticus; assembly: GCA_004024925.1. Taxonomy (NCBI): domain Eukaryota; kingdom Metazoa; phylum Chordata; class Mammalia; order Eulipotyphla; family Talpidae; genus Scalopus; species Scalopus aquaticus. The sequence goes on from PVIJ01025796.1 coordinate 5,231, forward strand.
TATGAAAGTATGGGAAAATTAAATTCTTAAGCATTACTGATGTGACAGTAATAATTTGAATTCATTTTTATTACCTATAAAATCAGCATAGTAATAATGCTGATCTTATGACGCGATCTTAATAATACCAAGTCTAGTATCTTTCTTAAGAATTATCAAAGATGTCCATGATGATGGATATCTTTTAAAGTTATTTAAAAGATTAAATGTAAGAAATCCAAATGTTCAATATATAGTCTATTTAAGGTAACTATGGTACAACAATAAAATACCATACAACTATACAAAATGAAAATCTTGAGGCATATGAGAAAATGTTCATTAAATATTAAGTAAAAGAGCAACTTACAAAACTAGTTATTTAATATGTATAATGTATATTTAATAACCATATACTTCCTCCCTGTTATCAAAGAAAAAGAAATTAGAAGGAAATCTATAAAAATGTAAAAAGTTCTGAATGGTGGGATTGTTTTTTCTAATTCCCATTTTTTTTCGCAATGAATATATTTTACTTTTACGAATAGTTAAAGAAATCAAAAACTTGACTTGCTGAAGTTTAAAAATATACACATTTGCTAGAAATGAATATTTTATGAAAGTAAGTTAAAACAGAATAGTTCTGACTAAATATTCCCTCAGAAAGGAAGACTGAGGGAATGGCAGTCCATACTTGTCATTAAGAAAATTCAGCTGAAATCGGCATGGCTGGTGACCAGTTGGAATAAGACCAAATGGGCTTCAGCTGCAGCAGAGCTGGCAGTCAACTACATGGAAGGCCTTTTGCAGCAGAGGTTGGGGGAAGCCTTCGAATGGGAGTTTTGAACAGTGTCCTCATTTCCTAGCTCATGCCCAGCAAGCCTGCTGAGAGGACTTCAAAGGACAATGGAGTCCATCCATCACAGGCCCAGCGGGCAGCCCACACCCCTGCCCTGGGAACCTCTTACTGGTTAACTCATCCTGCACAGACTCAAGTCAGTAGTTAAAGACAAGCGCTGAGAGAAACACCACTGGCAGTCCTGGCCAATTCCTCTCTCAGGTTTAACTGGTTTCAACCTTCGAGTTGGAATCTGGAGCTGGGCAGAGGCACCGCCTGGCCCCAGGGGAGGCTGCCAGGGCTTTGGCAGAATCCTGGGCCTGAGCTGGGTCCACTGAGTGAGACAGCTTTGGGGCATGGAAAGCAGGGAGAGGCTGGGCGCCAACCTCCTCCCCAGCTGTTTTCAATAAGGCTCCACTTCTGAGGTTGCTGGCAGACCTCTGGAAAGATCTGAACCAACCTCACATAATGTTTTCCATCAAACCCACAATTAAGTAATATTCTCTTAACTCATGAGCTGTGCGTGAAACCTTTCCCCTGTCACTTCTCAGGTCCTCTCCTAAGCAACCTACAAGCAGGTCAGCTGGAGTTACAACACTTTTGCAGGGTCAATGGAGACCACAGCATGGACCTCCCCACACCATTACCACCCTTCCTCCTGCTACACAAGGATAGAGGGGTGGACATTCAGCTTCACTATGAATACACCACACTATATACACATCATTTCATTTAATCCTCCCATTAACTCTGAAACGTCAGCATTGCTCTGCTAATTCTACAGATAAGAAAAATAAAGCCAAAAAAGTTAAGTAATTTGCACAAGCACCCCAAATTCATGTTCTTCTCACAATAGTCTCTCAGTGCAGTCAAATAAGGTCATGAGCCAGAAGGTTCTGGATAGGAAAAGCTCTTCCAAGACCACCTAGTCTTTTGGCAAGATATACCATCAATAACCCCCACCCCTCTTCTGCCCCCTCTCCCCTGGAAATACTCCTGAGAGCACAAATAAGCACATCCTTATTTCATAACTGAATAAATTAATGGCTCCTAGAATAACCAAGGATGGATTCTATCTTCTACACGAGGTCTTTTGAATGCTTCTTGTCTATAGCTTTTGATGCACATTTTATAGTATTTTATACTCTAATCAAAGAGCATAGGGTCTTATTCACTAATGTTGTTTATTCACTTAACAAAAGCTTACCGAGTGCCTTTCCCAGGTACTGTGCTAGATAATCTGTAGGAGATATAAAGGCGATTAAGTCTGTCTGCACTCAGGAAGCATTTGCTCTCATAGGGGAGATGGAGAAAGCAGAATCAATATGGTAAGTCTTACAATCAAATGTAAGTTAAATGAAAGTGTATACACACAGGATGCTAATTTGACAGGTAAGAAAAATTGAATCAAAGAAGCTAAGTAATGTGTAGAAGCTCCCCAAATTCATGCTTTTCCCACTATAGTCTTTCAGGGGAGTCAGATAACATCAAGAGCAATAAAGAGGCATCAGTCAGCTGCACTGATGCTTAGTGAGCATAACAGTCTTCAGTGTTTCCATTCTCACAGGACCTACCCCAATAGCTGCTACACATTGACAGTGGAGGGGAGAGCAATAGAGGTACCTGTTAGGAAACCCCCTCACTACTGGGGGAGGCAGTGTCCAACCCTAAAGACTCCTCATCTGGGCCCCAATGAAGATGAAATGACAAATATATGGAATAAGGATATGCTTTAAATGGGGAGATTAAAATTAATGATTATGTGGGTGTGAAGAAGAAAAGAGGAAAAGAACAAATGGTAGTTGAAGACTTGACCTTGTGTGGTTGAAGGAGTATCTGAGTTTAAAACTCTTGAGATCATTCCCATCTCTATATCAGGCTGAATCTGACTCCAGAACCAGGACCAGGGGAGCTGGCATCAGGAGGTAAGCTGGAAGGCAGATGCAGACTGGAGTCTAGTGAGGATTCCAGCGTGGAGAGCAGCTGAGAAAATTCAGAAAAGAACTAGACAGTGAGCTAAGGCAGGAAGAAGCTGGTGGAAAGTGCTCCAAATTGATAAGCTGAATTTGTGTCTCACATATTAGGGAACAGATGGGCCATGAAAACTGGTGCTATGTCTCATCCTTTACTGAGAGCAGTAGGAAGGAAAGACTGGTCTTATTGGAAACCATGAGAGCTTAAAATGCACGTCTTTGTCTCAGTAATCCCTTCTACCACAAACTAATCAACCACAGCAAATAATCTTAAATATGGAATTGAAAATTTCATGTATAAAGAATCAGAATTTAATTTATAAACGGAAATACTGGAAACCACCTAAATAACTGCCAAGGGTGGGCTGATTCAGTAAACTGTAGTGTATCAAATTTTAACGAAGAGTAACCATTGAAATTGTGTTCACAGAGTGATATGAAAAATCACATGTTGGGTGAAAAAAGCAGGACACAAGACAACATGAACGATTTTAATTCTCACTGAAAGTTACTAGCACTTACTGTATTCCATATATAGCAAAGATACTTCATTGAAATGATGCCATAAATATAGGTAGCAGCATTCCCATTTTACAGATAGGAATTCTCATTCCCACTCAACTACAGAGCTTCAAACCCAAATCTGGCTGCAAAGCCTGTGCTCATTATACTCTTCCCACTGCCCCCACTGTACAGAGGTTTTTGGTGCCTGACCTGACAATTTATGATCATTCGAGCTTCAGCCAGGCTACGATGACAAGCACGGGGCTGGCCAATGCCACTGGAGATGTTGCATTGAGCCAGGACTCCCAAAGGCTTTCGCCCTCACTCTGCCATGGCTGCCTAATTGGCACCCCCTTCCACCCCTAAAACTCTGGAAAGATCATACTGTCACCTGGCTGGGGGCACTGAGAAGTTCAGGGATCATGAGTGAATGCAGACTGGTGAGATCCCTGCAGCACAGGGAGATGAAGTGGAGAGCAATGGGCAGGGGCCTGAGCAGGTTAGGAACTAAGGTGAGGGTGACAAGGGTGAGGATGGGAGTTCTTGAAAGGGGGGGGGGACACAGAGCTGAGAACAGTGGGTGTCAGGGCCCTTCAGTCTTCTGCCCCAATAGCATCTCTTACCACCCTTAACATCTATGTAGCTCCTCTATTTACACACAGGACACAAGTACATGTACTCAGGTACTAACCATCTGGACAGCTCCTGCTGGTCGTGTGTCTGATGGCAGCACCTAAGGAACTGGACTTCCTTTTAATGACAAAATCGTTCTGTGCCTGATGGTGAATTTTAGGAAGGCTGCTGTCAAATCTCTAGCCATTTCAACCAGCAAGAGTGCAGTGCACCCATCTGTGCAATTTTTTTATTCTTTCATTTCTGCCCCACATCTTCCCTCAGCTCTGATCTGACATCTCACCTTCAACCCAGTAAAGGACTCCAAGCATTATAAAATTGAATCAATAGTGGGGGCAATATCACCCCTATGAGGGTGAAGATTGGTTCAGGAGCTAAGAACCTTACCCTTTGTATGCACAAAGCACATCTATACACAGACATACATCTCATAACAGACACAGAGGACTCTATAAGCCAACCATGCACTTGAGCAGTCCCTCAATACAGAGATCACCTCTGCCTGACACAAGTTTGTCCTGCCCATCATTCCTGAAAGTAAAAATCACACATGATGCAGCTCTCTGACCACCTCCTCTCCCACTGCCTCAGCTATTCCCATGTGCTCTCAGGTGCAGCTGAAACCCCAGCCGTGACTTTTGTCTTCATCTCTCATGGCCAATAGTCTCACTTTAGGGGCTGAAGGAAGAGCTTGTTTAGGGTAGTATGTTCAGATGCACGCTCCATGGTCTGACCTTAGTGGGGATGCAGTGGAACCCACCCACCCCACATTGGGAATCTGGTATACATTGGGAACTGGTATAATCTGGTGCTCCCCACATTGACTCCAGTAGTGACTGAGGCGCTTAGATGTCCAGATTTGACCCCAAATTCCACCCAGCGATGCTTAGATTGCTAAAAATGAAGGATGTGGAATGGTGTTGATGTGATTGGATTGGAAAAGC
>PVIJ01025797.1:0-10097 GCA_004024925.1 Scalopus aquaticus
AAAAAAAAAAAAAAAAACTTTGAAAGAGGAATCTCTGGTGACTATGGTATAAAAATGACTCCCAGTAAGCTCCACACACTGAATTGGAATGGCCTGCTTTTGGAGTAGGTTGGCCTACAGAGGGCACCCTTGACATTCCCACAGTCCACCAAGTCTGGAGTGTTGTCACCTGCCAGACTGGACACCCAGATCAGTTTCCTTGTATGGATTCTTGGTTAGAGATTGCCCAGACCCTCGCGGCCTGGCTATTGTTCAGTTTGTCCAGTCAGGGCAATCAGATAAAGGCTAAGGTCCTTCTGGCCACCCCTGCCTCTGGTGAAACCCCTCAAATCCCATTGGATGGGTCCTCACACTGTTGTATTGGCTGCCCTACTCCCTGGTTTTACGCCCGTGGCTTCCCCCATGTAATCTGTCCATAACAGGTCAACCACTTTCAGGGACTCATCCGGGATGGCATCTGCTCCTTCTCACAGACTCTCCTCTGGGTCTTATAAAATTTTAAAAGATTGATTTTTGTGTTTTGTTCACCTGATCTTGTATTTGGCTCCCCTATATTCTATAAGTGAAATAAAAAATAAATCTTTGAAACGATCCTAGGTTTTCTCTGTTCATCTTTATAATTGTCCTGGTCTTTGGTCCCCTGCCTCTGGTGGAACCCCTCAGATCCCATTGGATGGGTCCTCACACATTTCTATTGACTGACCCGACTGTAATCTGTGACAGATTTCAGGCACTCATCCATGATGGTACCTTCACCCTCAATTCTCACATACTCTCCTCTGGGTCACATCCAAACAAACTAACAAACAAAAAAGCAAACAAAAACTTTGATACAATCCTTGGTTTTCTCTGCTCATCTTTAAAATTGCTGTGGTCTTTGGTCCCAGGTCCTCGGTAATGGTTATAATTGGATACTTATTGAAAACCTTGACATAAAAAAATTATCAAATATAGATTAAAAACATCAGGAGTACTCTTGTTTTATCTCCATAGGGTTAATCATAAACTATTGCCAAGATAAGTTCTAGCAAAAAAAATTGACAACATGATCTAAGATTTTTGGTAAACAAAAACTAGTTCAAATTCTAAAGATTCAAAGCATGAATGCCTTAAGGTTATAATATTGTGTAGTAATGCTTTATGTTAAAATATGTTTTCTAAAAACTTATGGTATTCGCTGAAAGGATAATTAACCTGAATTACTTTTCAAAGTCTATACCTAGTCAACTCTTAAGCAGATTTGTGTTCCTGGAAAAGAATTAGGTTATTTCTTTAAAAAACTTGTTTTTCCTTAGAAGGATCTTGATTAATTCCCTCTGATCCTAGTATAAATCAAGTTAACATCTAAAGCCAAGTGGACAAACTACTCCGTCATACTGAGTCACATGTATACCAAAAAAAAAAAAAATGCACATGTTGTTAAGCCTCTCTGTTTTTTCTTGCTTTTATCAACCTTTCTAGTGCTTGTCTGATTATTTGCCATCTTAGAAAAAACCTTGGTGTGTTAAATTGTTGCATCACTAATGTTTCATTAGGAATTCCAGTCCTTTGAAAACTATCAGGTATACTTTTACTCCTTATTGTAAGGAAACTTAACCTTCTGGTCTATTTTTTACTCCTCATTGTAGGGAAACTAGAGTTTAACAACCTGACTTAATACCCAGTCAAATCCCTCATCTTCCACCCTTGCTATCTGACTACTTTGCTCTGCTTTTAAATTCTCAGGAATATTCTGGTTTCTGCAAATTCCCTCTTATCCCTGATGCTTCCTTTTAGGAATTTCTTATCCACTTATCCTCACCCTTTTACTTGCCTATAAATCTCCACTTGTTCTTTCTGTATTTGGAATTAAGCCCAGCCCTGTGCAAAGGTCTTTTTTCCTTTATTACAGTCACTCCTAATCTGTACAACTTTGATACCTTCTAAGTTTGGTTTTCTTTGACGTGGATAAGCTTGAGACTAACTCAATACATACTTGCAAATATCACTCATATGTTTAATCCATGCAATTAAGAATTATTAGTAATCTACTCTCACTCTGGCCCTCTCACATCACACTGACAGGGCTGTATTTTGCTTTTGATGATACCCATGGAGTGTGCATAAAGTATTAGGGATGGAAGGGATGTGAAAATGAGAGATAATCTAGTTCCTTGAATAAACTCTATTTGGAAGTTGGTAAATAAGCAATAGTTACTGCTTAAGTCAGGGATGTCAACATCCCACAGGTGGGATGTGCTCCTGTCCATCTGCTTCTGTCCTCTGGGTTTGACTCAGACCAAAGGTCGGAATAGCCCCAGAGTTGCCTCCCTTTTTGTAGAGAACAAGAAAGCCAGTGTGGGTCAATGAGAGAGAGGAGCTGCCCCAGCTCAAAGCTCTGGATGAAGGATAGCTAAGAATCCACCTGTTTCCATGCCGAATAAAGGTCAGGGTTACAGTGGAACTGCTGTGGGAATTTGCAGCATGAAGCAGTGATTGGCAAGTGAAGAGTGATGAAAATCTGACTGTTTAGTGTTCCTGTCAAGCCGCCTTTTCCTGGGCTTTCACTGTAAGGCCTGCCTACTTGGACGTGGTCTGATTTAGTCAGTGGAGAAAAGGTTTGGGGGTAAAGTGATCTGCGATCTCCCTGTTACAGAAGTCCGCTGCCCATTAATTGTCAGAATATGAAGCTTCCATTATTTTCCTCTGCAATTCAGTTTTCAGTCCTGCAGACAGTACCATCATTATTCATTCAACAGATCAGACTGAGCACTTACCCTGTGTCACGTTCAAGGTGGACACTGGGTACAGCACTGGAACTTACAGTTTGGTTGAAAATGGGGGAAAAAAGTAAAAGTAAATAATAGTTATGAATTGCTTTAATAACTGAAGAAAAACAGTTACAGGATGTTGCCATAGATAGTAACTGTGGTACTTTACATGAGAGGTATGATTGCTCTGATCAACCTTTCTTTAATTGCAACCTAGTAGATTTGAAGTGAACTTTCACCCTTAACCTCTTGCCCTCAGCCTCTTAAAGAAAAGGTATTTCTGACTGGAGAAACAGAACCTTCAAGACCCGAGGGTGTGCCATGAAATGAGGAACTCAGGGTCAGACTAGGTGTGACCTTGTATGAAAAGGAATTTAGTTCTATGTAAATTGTGTGACGAATGAATTGGCACATTGTTAACATCAAATAGTGATGGTTGTGGTAGTGATTACTTCTATTATTTTTATTACCATTTCAGTCATCATAATAATTTTATTATTTCATTATTTTATGGGGTATCACTTAAGTCTTAAGAATTTGTAAAAGGGAGAAATAGTATGTTATAGGTAAAAACAAAAGTACTGGAAGGAAATTTCACCAAAGAGCTATTAATGTTTTTGGCCAACAGTTTAGTTTGTCAGCTGTTTCCTTCAATAAAATCATGTGTGCTATGTAACAAAATAGAATCTCCACAGAGGCTATTTAAATTTTATTATCAGTCCTTCATTGAGTTCTTTACAACAAAGGGAACCCTTTAAAAAGTTGCTTATATGTACTTGGGGAACGGCAATGGTTATTGAAGTTGAAGTGCAATTAGGTTAATCTCTCTTTAGGTAATAGCTATCACTAAATTTCCAGCTCTAAAGCAAAAAGTCTATATATTCACAATGTGACAGATACCAAAATCAGGTCTAAAGATTAAAATTAGAAGACGTCAAACATTCCATGCAGTGTGCTGGGTATTAGAGGGAGGAGGAAGGTCCATACAGCTGAGAGGAGTTGCAAAGCCATCATTCTCTATGTCCATGTTTTTATGTGGCTCTCAATGATGAGCATGAAAGGGAAAGAAACATACATAGTGAACAGATTTTAGAGCAACTCATTATTTCCTCTGTCTCAGCTAATTTGAAATAGAATATGAAACACTTTGATTTCAAACTCTTGAGATTTCTTTGTAGAAATGGCGTGTGTGTGTGTGTGTGTGTGTGTGTGTGTGTGTGTATGAGAGATGTTTGTATGTTTATGTGTTCATGGCAAAGAGGGGCAAGGGAGAGAGACAGAGTGGCATGGGGAGAGAAAATTAGAGCATAAATACAGTAACATGTCTTTTTAAATGCGCATCAAAAATGTGCCTCTTTATTTAACCAGTACATCCTAGCAAATTTGTGTAAGAGGATTATAGCACTAATTAACATGTTTGGATAATTAAGAAAATTTGCAGTAAATAATTTGAGCTTTGTGAAAGGTTGTGAATTGTCCACAGTAATTTTTATATTTGATACAATTAAGATGAAAAAAATTCAGACTACTGAAGACTATCTAGGGTGTAACAGCCAACAATCTCTGCCAGTGTCCTCAGATTATACAATGCCATAGAGGCTTCAACTCAGTAAGAGCATTGCTATTTTTCTTAATAAGGCTCATTTAAGGTAGATTAATTGGAAAATACTGTCTTTTTATATTGTTTCATTCTCAAGGACCTGACTTTGACATCAAGGTCATATCATGGAAGTTTGCAAAACTTGGCATCATACTGCTGTGAGAATGTGAAAAAAAAAAAAAAAAGCTTTACTGTAGCAAATTGTCAGGAAAATTTATTCACATTTGACCCTTTGGTAATATGCAGGAAACTTGCGATTTAATCGTGATGCTTTTGTTAATCACTAATGTCTCCTTGGCTTTGATCTTTACTCCTCAAGCACATTCTAAGAGGGTTCATGAGGAGGAGTTACTAACAAAATGGGGCAGAATATGCTTCTGACATGCAGAGCTTGCCAATTAAGGATCGCTTTCATCAAAGAAATTGCAGTGATGAAGCTGCAGAAGTGACCTTTCTAAACCCCAAATCTGATCATGTTATTTGCCTATTTAAAACCCATAGAGAGCTTGCCTTTGCTCTTTGAGTGATGCCCATACTCCTTAACAGGGCTTAGAGGGCCTCACATCATCCCTGCTTTTTCCCCCCAACTTGTCTCTAAAGCGTTTGGGATTCTCACTCCCAGAACCACCAATGGTCCTTTCTAATGTATCCTGGGCTTTACCCTTTAAGCTACTCAGCATCCTCATTCCCCTTCTCCAGGCCTGGATCATTTCTATCTTTGTCAGGTTAAGGGTTACATGTCCCTTCCTGAAAGATGCTCTCCTTGATCCCTAAGGTGAGATAGACTCCTTTCCTATTTGCTTCAAGACTTGCTATTTCCAGTATACTAGTTGTCTTCACACTGCATTGCACTTGCCCCTTGATTGCTCTGTGACTGTTAACTCCACAGGGGTTGAGATTATGTCTCTTTCATTCATTCTGGTATCACTATGCCTTGTTAGAATGAGTGATAGATAAATGAAGAGATTCATCCTTGTGCATTCTACCACTTTTGAAATATGATCCTATACTTCAAAATATCAATACCCATGTGAGCCAAAGTTATTTTAATTAAAGTATATATGAGGTAATCCAATAATTATCTTTTTTTTCTGACATTTTTGACTTTATCAACAACTTGCTGTTAATATTACCCAGTGTAAAAGACCCATTGAGACATCTGGGCCTCTCAAAAATGCTCATGTGTAGAAAATGGCCCTGGTTCAAATGGTCCATAACATTTATTTATTCTTTTGGTTTATGAGATTAATATATAAGAAATACCATCACATTTTATTGGTCCAATAGTGCTGTGTTGTGTGTAGTGTTGTGTTGTGACTGTATTGCCAATAATGATGACCCTTCTTGCCTTAGTAACCTACCTGGTAATGGCAGTTACCTACCTGGTGGGTAGATTGGGGTTAGACACTTGCAGAAGAGTAGGATTTATAGTAACTGTGCATACTAACAAAGGGTGCTAAACAGAACTAATATCAAGAACATTTTGGCATCGACTGAATGTCTCAATGGATGTTTTTGACAGGACCAGTATTCAAAGATCTTTGGCCATGGAACAACCATCTCAGTGCATATTTTTGACAGGATGAAATAGCAAGGACCTTCTGGCATGGACCAAATGTCTCAGTGGATGTTTTGGACAGGGCATAATGTGCTGCCTGCGAGTCATAGGTAGATCTTCCTAATTTTAATTCATAGTTTTCAGCTTAGTGTGAATTCCTGCCAGCCAATAGATGTGTCTTTGGAATCTGGTAAATTTCTGATACAATGTTTCCATTTTCTCAGCAATCTTTCCTTCTGTCTGACCTAACAATCCATTAGTAGACCCTCTATATTTATATTTGAGAAATATATATTGATATTTATTTCTTTGAAAAAAAGGCCTGTTCTCATTCCTGATCCGACTTTAACACACAACAGAGACAACTTCCTCCTCTGTGTATTGTGGATATACCACACTTTGCATTTACTTGAAAAACAATATTATGATAATACCAATTCCCAGTGTCCTGATTGTCAGAAAATCAACTTTATAATATTCCTTATTATTTATCTCCAATAATTGGCTGTCTTGCAATGAATTTGAAAGTCTGGGATTTATTACTTTGCTTCTTCTCCATTCTCATTCTATTTCCCAGCTCCTGGTATTGGGGACATTCCTTGGAAATGTTATTGTCTTCTCTTGTGCTCTTTCTTGATTTGGATTCAGTTCTTTAGTCTCACATGTCTATTACAGTGGGAACATAATTTCTTACATCTTTGTATATTTATGTCATGAAAAAGAGAAATAGAATGAAAAACTGTTAACATTTCTTGGGTAGGAATTTGATACTTTTTCAAAATATTGGTCAAATCAAATGATTAGTAGGTAATTTACACAAAATGGTAGGTTGTTACCAACTCTGTAGGAAAATATAAGGGCTTTAAGAAAGTCAACCAGTAAAATTCTTGATTCTTTCAATCACTTCAAAGTGTTGTGAAATAGATTTTTTTTTCATATCTCAACAACTTTGGGGAACTTGCGGAGAATATGTACTATGCAATCATTCCCTTGGATGTTCTACCACATGAGCTTCCTACCTTATATGCAGGTTCAACTGTTTACTCTTTTAAAATACTCTATAAATCTCTTCTGCAGGACAATTTTAACATATTAAGAGGTACAAGTTTGTCTTATTCTCACTTTCCAGGAAAAATAATTTACATCTTAATTCCATTCCAAACACAATCAAATTTATATATTCACTAAGATAAGGAAATTGATATTGTTATGCTGAGATTCCTTGTATTTGTGGAGATAAAGGATTTATTTTAAGAGCCATCAAGGATACAACCTTCAGGTAGACATAGGTCCTTAAGGGAGAGACTAACTTTTCTATGTGAGGCAAAAGGGTGGAATTTGCAACCTGGAATTGATAACTCCAGAGGATTCATTTAATTTTTCTGAGACTGGAGGGGAAGGGTTCAGTCTGAGGTTATTCTAATAACCAGACCTTTTGGAAACATTTTGAGAATGGCAGGACTTCAAAAGGGAGCCATTTTTGTTGTGCTGTGCCAGCTGCTCTCCTTGTAGTTACTTGGTCTTTGTTGGTGCCATGGCTAGTTGCCTTCAAGTTCAGCCAATAGGAGAGGCCTGGAGGAGAGATAAATCAAGGTATTCTCTCCCGCTCCCATTCGTGTTTGGTCTGTGTCCATCACTGTGGCTGTGTTGTCCTACCAGTCTGGTGCCTCCATGGCCTGGCTGTAACTAAACTCTTGTAAAAATTGCTTCCTCTCCTTGTTTCTTTAGGCCTAGGGTGTTAGTGGCTTTCTTCTGCTACTAGTCTCTGGGAACTTCAACCTTCCTTGTGGATGTCTTTAATTTGGTTTTATTTCTATAAATATCCTTTCATGAAAATGTTTTTAATTGAACCCTTGCGTGGGATTCAGTTTCCTTTTGGAATCCTGGCAGGTACAGGGCCTAAAATGTTAGGTACAGCATGTTGGGTATGAAGCGTCTTGCCTTGGAAGACTGACAGTCCCTTTGCTACACTGGAGCTTTCCTGAGATGACTGCCCAGTTCATGAACAAGGACTAATACCAGAGACTGGTAGACTGGCAGAATCCTTGGGACCTTTACAATTGCAGGAAGTAAAAAGGCATAAAAATGACCAAAATGGGGTTTATCACTTGACCCTGATTTGTGACATAGTTAGCTACTCAAGTACCATGGAACAAGTGCATGCCTCCTTGATTTATTGCTAAAGCAAATTTTTAGCTCTGGTGCAGAAGTGCCAATGTGAAAAATGTGACTCCTTTTCTCTGGGTAACTAAAGTCTTGGCATTTAAGTTTCATTTACATCATTGTTTTTTGGTTACTCTTGAAGCATTGAGAGAACTCATGTTGTAGTGTCAGGATGGTTGACAGTATCAGGTTTTCTTAGGTGTCTCCGAGCCTCTGCTCCCTGATTTATAAAATGGGAAAATGGTATCAAAGTGATGGGAGTGTTTTATCTAAAGTTCTCGATAGACACTCAAAATGTTACTTCCCTTCCTCTTAATTGATGTATGTCCCTTTATGTTCCATGGGCTCATGAAGATAAATTGTAGGCTGTCACCAGATTCCACTGGGGGCTGAGACTGGGCATTGCGAGCAAGGAGAGATCATTACAGTCCACAGGGATCTGAGGTTAAGAGCATGTATTCGGTTATCAGAATACCTGGTTTAAATCCTTTCCAACCCATATAGATGATGTGATACTTGATAAGTTATGCATCTGCCCCTTGTTTTTCTTATCTGCAAAGTTGAAATAATTGCATCTCCTTCATGGGATTATTGCAAAATATTAATATACAGAGAGAGCTTAAAACAGATGTTCAAATAATATTAGCCTCTATTATTATTTCACATTACAGAGATTGGTTATTTATGCCATTTAAGACCTGTGTTTTGTGTCATTTTGTATGTTTGTCTTCTCATACCTACAACAGTATTTTTGGTAGATAGACAACATACGTGAGAAAGATGACTTGTCCAGAAATTTCCAGAGGAACTTCCTGAGAGCTCTTACATGAGCAAGCAAGTAGTTGATATCACTCTTTGGTTTCATATTTATGGTAGTTGCTAGTTGTTGCTTCCTAGATTTTCAAGTACAAAGCCACAAAGACCACCTTGCAAATAGAAGGCAGAATGATGAGTGCTGTATGAAGTGAACAAAGGAAGTTCTCTGAAATATTCTCCCCTAACATTCAGCCAGCATACTACAGACCAATGTTTTGTTCAGTTGCAATTTATTTTAATTTATGTGGTACTCCTTTCCCTATGGCCGCATCCTAAACTCCAGTTGTGACTCATCCTTTCATACACAGAATTGTAAATCAAATTTCTGAATCTACAGTGTCTTAGGGTAAATGAGAGAACTTATATAACTATTCTACTGTTTGCAGAAATACATGTTCCCCCACCTTGGTTTCTTTTAATGTATCAATGTATTCTGACTAATAATATGTTTGTTTTTGACAAGTCACATTTTTTCTCATTCAGGGGCCAGATAAAAATTTACATTTATCTCCAAACCAACTCAAAATGGATACAAGACATGAACGTAAGATCTGAAACCATAAAATTTATAGAAGAAAATATAGGCAAAACTCTACATGATATACATCTCAGCAAAGTCTTTAAAGACACATCCCAAAACGCAAAGTAAGTCAAGGAAAAGATAAACAGATGGGACTACATCAAACTAAAAAGCTTCTGTACAGCAAAAGACACAATAATCAAAACAAACAGACACCCTACTAATTGGGAGAAAATCTTTGCACACAACACAACCAATAAAGGACTGATAACTAAAATCTACAAAGAGCTCACACAACTCAACAGAAACAAAGTCAACAATCCAGTCAAAAAATGGGCAGAAGAGCTAAAAAGGCACTTCTCCAAGGAAGAAAAGCAAATGGCCAACAGCCATATGAAAAAATGTTCAACATCACTTATAATCAGGGAAATGCAAATACTGTATCAATTTAAAATAATATCCTAGCAAAGGTATGGAAGCAACCCAGATGTCCAAAAATAGATGACTGGATCAAGAAGATGTGGTACATATACACAATGGAATACTATTCAGCATACAAAAAAGACAAACACATGCAATTCGCAGCAACATGGATGGACCTAGAGGGGATCATGATCAGTGAAATAAGCCAGAAAGAAAGAGAAAAATATCGAATGGTTTCACTTATAACAGGAATATAGGGGAGCCAAA
>PVIJ01025798.1:0-10096 GCA_004024925.1 Scalopus aquaticus
TCAACAAAAACAAAGTCAACAATCCAGTCAAAAAATGGGCAGAAGAGCTAAAAAGACACTTCTCCAAAAAAGAAAAGCAAATGGCCAACAGGTATATGAAAAAGTGCTCAACATCACTTATAATCAGGGAAATGCAAATTAAAACCACTATGAGATACCACCTCACGCCAGTGAGAATGGCACACATTAAAAAAACAGGAAACAACAAATGTTGGCGAGGTTGTGGAGAAAAAGGAACTCTCCTACACTGCTGGTGGGAATGCAAATTGATCCAACCACTATGGAAAGCTGTGTGGCATTTCCTCAAACTGCTAGAAATAGAGCTTCCATACGACCCGGCAATACCACTTCTGGGAATCTACCCAAAGGACACAAAAACACTAATCCAAAAGGAAACATGCACCCGCATGTTTGTTGCAGCACTGTTTACAATAGCTAAGGTATGGAAACAATCCAGATGCCCAAAAATAGATGACTGGATCAAGAAGATGTGATACATATACACAATGGAATACTATTCAGCATTCACAATTGATAAACACATGCAATTCACAGCAACCTGGATGGAACTAGAAGGGATCATGCTCAGCAAAATAAGCCAGAAAGAAAGAGAAAAGTATCGAATGGTTTCACTTATAACAGGAATATAGCAGAACCAAACGAGAGAGACACCCAGCAATAGAGGGGGAGGGTAAGGGCTCAGAATGAGGAAGAAACGGGCAACAGGGACAATGGTGATAGGTCATGGATGAATTGGTGGTGGGTTACCCAAGGGGAATACACAATGTAAAAAATATATATAAATAACAATTAAAAAAAAGCAAAAAAAGAACTCCAAAAGAGGATAGAAATAAACGTGGTGGTAAGGAATGAAGTATAGATTGGTAGATCGGACAAATAAAAGACAAATAGGATGGCAGTTTTAGAGCAAATTATATTAATAATCACATAACTATAAAATGTTTAAACACCCCAGTTATAAGACAAAGATTAATAGATTTAGTAAGTCAAGATCCACGTATATGCTGCCTCTAAGAAAATATAATGAAAAGTGTCTTCATTCTAATCCTAATCAAATTAATGCTGGATTGGCTATCTTAATATCAACAAAGTTGATTTTAGAGCAAGAAGTTCATTTAGGGTTAAGAAGTTCATTTTACAGTTATAAATTGTCACTCAAGTACAGAGATGTAGCAGTGTTAAATTTTTGTTCACCTAGTAACTGAGCTTCAAAATGCATGCCACAAAAATTGATAGAATTGCATGATACAATAGGTAAATTTACAAATGTGGTTAGAGGGTTTTATGCCAGTTTCTTAATTAGTAGAAGAAATAGGAGAACAACACTAAGCACAAAATTTTGATAACACCATCAGCCAACAACAGAAAAGCATATTAAGCATCACAAAAATCAGTAGGTAAAATACAAAGTTAATTCCCGGAAACAGTTGATAAAATCCATATTCCTAGACAGGTTGCATGATAAAGAGATAAATTACTAATACCAGAGATCACTGTGAGGGTATATCCCTCAAGATATTTAAAATAATAATAAGGAAATAGTATGACTTTCATTAAGGCAAAAAATTCAATGATTTATATGAAATGGATAAGTTCCATAACTGAAACAAATTATTAAAATTGACACAAGAAGAAACCAATATGAATAACCTTATATATTTTAAAGAAATTGAATTCACAGTTAAATCTTCCTTACAAAGAAAACTCAAGGCCCTCATAATTTCATGGTAAATACTGTTATATATTAAAACAAAAATATCTAATTTGATACAGGTATTTTATCTTTTTCCATGTACAGTGGTTTTTAAAATTATTTTAACTGAATGTAATTATTGATTTGCTATTCATTTATAAAGCCATATAATTTTGGTAGTATAGTTGAATACCTAGATAGGTCTATGTGATTTATGCACTCATCACCAGATTTCTAGTGCCATGCCACTACCAGATTGATGCCCTCTACCTACTGAATCTCTGCACACTGAATCTCCATCCTTCCCCTTTCTCCTCTAATAATCACAGAATGTAAGCGTTAGTTTGACACAAATTTTTTAGAAAACAGAAAATCTTTTTTCACTTTCCAAATTGATTTTGTGTAAGCCCAAACCCAAAGAGATTAATCAAAATTAGACTAAAATTCCAGTAAACACTGGCTTAAATAATTAACAAAATAGCAACTCATAAAATCCAGCAATATATAAAGGGGATAATACTTCATAATCAGGCTGGATATTTTTGTCAGGAATGCAAGATGGATTATACATTTGAAAATTGATTAATGTAATTAAATACATTAAATATTGAAAGAATAAAGAAGAAAATAAGAATATGTCAATTGAGATAGAATACTCACCATTTATTCAAAATTAAAAATCAGCTAACTAGATAAACTGAAGAACTTTATTGACCAGATAAAGAGCTTCTGTGAACAGTGTACAGCAAAAATCATCCATAATGTTGAAAGGCTAATCCCTTCTACCCGTTGATGAAGGAACAAAGGCAGGAATGTTATTCTCATTGTTTCTGTTAGACATTATGTTGGTCGTTCTAAACAGTGTAAACAAGAAAAAAATGCATACTGATTTGAAAAGAAGGATCTGTTATTATTCATCTATAATGTGATTATACTAATGGAAAATCCAGTAGAATTAATAGAAAAATTTCTATAGCTGAAGTGAACTTATTAATCTAATAGGAATAAGGTTGATATAGAAATATCCATTTCTATACAGTTGGAATGAAAAGTTGGAAAATAAAGTTTAAAAGAAAAAAACATAATACCATAAAATAACATGAAATACTTAGGAGTGAATTTAAGGAAATA
Source organism: Scalopus aquaticus (assembly GCA_004024925.1). Taxonomy (NCBI): domain Eukaryota; kingdom Metazoa; phylum Chordata; class Mammalia; order Eulipotyphla; family Talpidae; genus Scalopus; species Scalopus aquaticus. Next base: position 2,846 of record PVIJ01025798.1, read on the forward strand.
TATGTAAGAATTCTGTACTAGAATGTCTTTTATTTATGGTTGCCTGCTCCATCTACAGGGGAGGGTGGGGGAGAAGGGCCAAAACAGGAGAAAAGAGCACAGGGGACTAAGGTGATGGTTTTTAGGTGAATTGGTGGTGAGAAACCAATGGGGAGTATACAATAATGTAAAGTATATAAAATGAAATGAAAGAATTCTGTACTAGAAACATGTAAGAATACCATAGTAAATGGATAGAAATACCATGTTCATGGTTAGAGTGCTCAATATTGTTAAGATACATATCTTCCCAGATTGATCTATAAATTCCACCTAATCCTAATCAAAATTCCAGCAAGGTTTAAATACACTCACACTTCTATATATAAAACCAGCTGATGCTAATATGCCTGTGGAGATATTGACCAAATGTTGATGAATATTTGTAGTAGCTGGAGCTATTATACTACTCTTGTGGGGTGGTATGTAAGATATTATAACTAATTTAGAAAACAGTGTGGCAGGTTCTCATGGTGTTAAACATATACCTAGCCTTTTATGTCCATTCTATGTCTATTTACTTAAGGAAAATGAAAGACAAAAATATTGTAACTCTTACAACTAATTTTTTCAAACTAATAAAAGTCTGCAAACAGCCTAGTGAATACCACCTGGTAATTGAATATGCAAATTTTGGTATACCTATATAATAGAAAAATATTAGGCAATGTGAAAGACAAAATTAATGCACTCCACAGCATAGCTAAGGCATAGAAATGTGCTCAGGAAATAACCACACACACATCCATGATAACACACAAGTTTCATTTATATGTAATGTTATAATAGGCAGACTAAATCAGAACAATGTATGTATGGTGAGCAGTAATCGTTAGTGATAGAAATTGTCATCTTGATATGTGGGTATGTGCCATTTTCAACGTCAAATTACTCTTAGAAATCTACATTTTGGGAGACCTCCCTGGTGATGCAGGGGTTATAGTCTCAGTGCTGTCAACCTATAGCCAGCCACTGTGGCATGAGTTCCATCCCCAGCTGGGGAGCTAACCCACATGGCGCAGCAGACCTCTCCTGTCTCACCCACTAAACTCCTCAGCAGTGTGTTTCAGTAGATCTACCTGTTCTGCTCCCCACTCTGTCTCTGGTGAATCCTCTCATCTCCCACACCTCTGGTCTACACCCCAGTTCTTATATGCATAAATAAATAAAAATAATTTTTTTTAAAAAACCCACATTTTTGTAAATCAATGTTACGTTAATTAAAATAATTTAATTAAAAGAATAATATCCGCATTTTGTTGTAATTATATCCTAGTTATATTACTTTGAGAAACCATTGAAAATTTTAATTTATAATAATTATATTTTAAAATCAAATTACCTTAGATTTTAGTTGGTAATTTTAAAATAACTAAATTGCTCTGTCACAATGGTTATTTTATCTTAACTCAGTTTTTTCATTTTTGGTGTCAACATAAATTAGAAACTGATTATTACAGGTAAGGTAAAGGGACTATTTTTGAAGTTTAGTTGAAAGAACAGTGGACCAAAAATGAGCAGCTTTGAGTTTTATTCTGAATTCCCTTTTTTAACAGTATGTCTTGCTGAGTCCAGAAAGGAAGATCCTTTAAGAAGTTAATGGAAAATAAGAGATTAGAAATGATATCACCCCATATATATTTTGAGGGTGTTAAAAGTAAAAAGAAACTGGAAAATCAGAGTCTCCGAATAGTTATTTGATCACTTGTCAAACTTTAAATTCTATTTTCAGTCAATAGTAGTAAAGTTTATTGTTGAGTCATAAGCTTTCTTAAGGCTTGCTTTAGACATTGAATTATTTTAAACATTTACATCTGTCCCTTAATAAAAAGCTTGGGGTTAATTTAGATATTTGTGAAAAATCTCTGTTGGGATACTTGGCATTTCAGGATAAATATAATAGTAATAATTGATTTAAAATTGATTAAAATGAAGAAAGCAATTAAGTTTTACATAACCAAGTTGTTAGTTTTGAGTTGACTTTTCTAAAGTAGGATTTGGTTATAATTACACCATAAAATACTGACAAAATATGTTCATAGATTGTTTACTCTAATTATTGTAATGAATTACAGTATATATGTATCAAGGTTTAAATAAAGAAGTCATTTATTTACTAACTCATATAGTTCATTCTGGGCAACATACCCGTCTTAATAGGGCAGATCTGTACAGTTGCTCCTCGACTTGTTTTAGGTATCTTGCCATGAGGATATGTGTCAGATCTTAATCTGCTCTTTACGTGGGTTTTTCTGAAATTTCTAATCTGCTATAGATGTCTCTAAAAAAGAATCAATATTTAGTAATAGGCCTATAGTAATAGGTTAATATTTACTATAGGTTAATAGTAGTAGTAGGTCTATGTCCAGTTAATCTATTCTTTAGGGGTGTTTTCTTAATGAACAGTGGAATCTGAAATTACAGAGTATATTATTAGGAGCATGACACAGAAATAGAGTATATTTAATATTTCTAGGAGGAGTGGATTTGCATTGTGCAAAGCATAAACTGTGACCATGTGTTAATAATGATAATTGTGTATATTGTTTATCACATTTTTAAAAGAATTTTCTCACATTTACCAGACCAGTGCAGAGTCTAATTAATTGCAAGAAATAAAACTTTGCTCATTCTTTTTCTTCCAAATAAAATATTTTAAATCAAATTTTAGGTGAAAAAGAATTATGAGGCTCTCAAACAGAGGCAAGATGAAGAAAAAATGGTACAGAGCTCTCCTCCAACATCTGGTGAAGATAACAAATGGGAACGAGAAAGTCAGGAAACAACTAGAGAACTTCTGAAAGTTAAAGACAGATTAATTGAAGTAGAAAGAAATGTAAGTGTTTTGATAGTTTTGTAGGAATAAGGGTTTTTAATAGTAAAAGGACCATTAGATAACTCAAAATTTAATTTAAATTTTGTCCACTTAATACTTTGAAGATTTATTTTATGATATATAAAAGACTGGAGACCTAATAACAATGTATTTTGCTCCACCACCTTTATGAAAATCCATGCAAGCTTTTGTCAGCTCTTGAAAATGTAACCCAAGCCCTTCTGCTGTTCACCGTCTTAGCTTCTACCTTTCTAGTCTACGAAAATATCTCTAATCTGGATGATTACAATGTCTTCCTTACTTCTGCATCCCAATTGTATTCTCAAAGCAGTGAAGTTATATTTTTTTTAACATCATCCAGATCACATCATTTAACATTTTCTACTAGCTTCCCATTTTGATTAGAATAAAATCCCATTTTGTTTACTCTGTGTCCTATAAGGTCCTTCCTGACTTTCCCTTGGCTGTACCTCTGACCTTATACCATACCACTCTTCCATACTCATCTGGATATATTTATTCTGTGAAGAATAATATCTGTTAATATGTGGAAAACACAAAACAATACCTGACACATAGAGTAAATTAATTCAGTCACATTGACCTTTTTCTGTTTGTCCATACCTCAGGGTGTGAACTACGTACCTCTCTATGTGAAACACACAGCCGACTTCCTTTGGCATGTTGTCCTAATAGCACATGTCTCCTGCAAGAGGTCTTTCCCAACCTGTTTCATTAGTAAAGTAGTTTTTCCCAATCTTAACCATTTACCATTACATTATTGTCTAATTTCTTTGTGATAAATAAAAAATATATTTTTTATTCATTTATTTGCTGTCTGTCTACTGACAAAAAGGGCTTTGATAGCAGGTACTAATATGTGTTTTTTTCCCACTGTGCCTTCAGTATATAGAATAATGCCTGGTAGATAGCAGACAATAAATATTTACGGAATGAGTTCACTAAGTATTTTAGGGCCTCCGTGGTGGCACAGGGGTTAAAGTCTCAGTGCTGTCAAGCTATCACCAGCCACTGCAGCATGAGTTCGATCCCTGGTCAGGGAGCTAAATCACATGGCACAGCAGACCTCTCCTGTCTCACCTGCTGTTCCCCTCAGCAGTATATTTCAGTTAGATCTGCCTCTTCTGCTCCTCACTCTGTCTCTGGTGAATCCTCTCATCCTCTGCACCTCTGGCCTACCCCTAGTTCTGACTGGAGTGAAGTAATATTTCATTGTGGTTTTGATGTCCATTTGCCTGATAATTAATGATGTTGAACATTTTTTCATATACCTGTTGACCATTTGCATTTATTTGGATACATGTCTTCTTAGCTCTTCTGCCCATTTTCTGATTGGAATGTTTGCTTTCTTTTTGTTAAGTTATGTAAACTCTATAGATCTTTAATCTCAGTCCCTTATTTTTGTATGGTGTGCAAATGTTTTTGCCCATTCAAGAGGATGTCTCTTTGTTTGGATTATTGTCTCTTGCTGTTCAGAAACTTTTTAGTTTGATGTATTCCAACTATTTATCTTCTCCTTTGTTTTCCTTGCTTCTGGAGATCAATCCTCAATGTTTCTGAGGTTTATGTCATGGAATGTTTACCGATGTTTTCTTCTATATATTTTATGGTCTTACATTCAAGTCTTTTATTCATTTTGAGTTGATTTTTATGTGTTGTGTGATAGTGTAATTTCATTCTTTTGCATGTTGCAGGTGTTTTCCCAACACCTTTTATAGAAGAGGCTGTCCTTGTTCCATTGTATATCCTTTGTTCCTTTGTCATAGATCCATTGTCCATATACATGTGCCTATATTTCTGGGCTTTCATTTCTATTCCATTGGTCTGTGTGTCTGTTTTTGTTCAATACCACACTGTTTTTAATACAGTGGCTTCGTAGTATTGTTTTAAGTTTTGAAGTATAATACCTTCATCTTTCCCCCTTTTAGTCAGGATACCTTTCACTCTTCAGGGGTTTTGAATTTCAACCATATTTGTTCTCTTTGTTTGAAGAATGCCTTGAGATTTGCTTTGAGTCTGTAAATTGCTTTTGGTAGAATGGCCATTTTGATAATGTTAACTCTTCCTGTCTATGTGCATGGAATATCTTCCTGTTTCTTTGTGTCTTCTGTTTCTTTTAACAGTGTTTTGTAGTTTTCCTTGTATAGGTCTTTCACCTCCTTTGTTAGGTTTATTCCCAGGTATTTAATTTTGGGGGGGTACAATTGTAAAAGGTATGGGTTTCTCAGTTTCTTCCTCTTGAGATTGATTGTTTGTATACAGGAAGGCTACTGATTTTTGTGTACTGATTTTGTAACCTACATTACTAAACTGGTTTATTGTTTTGATTTGTTTTTCTGTGGATTTTTTAGGATTCGCTATACATATTATATCTACATATAATGATAGTTTTACTTCTTCTTTCCCTATTTGGATTCCTTTTATATTTTTCTCTTGCCGAATTGCCCTAGGTAGGACTTCCATTACTATATTGAAAAGCACTGGTGAGAGTGGACACCATTGTCTTGCTCCTGATCTTAATGGGAAGGCTTTCAGATTTTTACCATTAAAAATTTTAGGTGCCTCCTTTTGGTGGCACAGTGGTTTAAATCTCAGTACTCTGAAGCTGTCCACAGCCACTGCAGCAAGAGTTCAATCCCAGGCCAGGGAGCTTTTCACATGGCACAGCAGACCTCTCCTGTTTCGCCTGCTTCTCCCCTTATCAGTGTACTTCAGTAGATCTGACTGTTCTGCTCCCCACTCGTGTCTCTGGTGAATCCTCTCACTAACCCATACCTCTGGCCTACACCCCAGGTCTTGTATGCAGAAATAAATAAATCTTTTTTTATATATATTTTATTTATTTACTTTTGCTTTTCATATCTTTTACATTATTGCGTGTTCCCCATAGGTTTCCCACCACCTGTTCACCCATGGAGCCATCACCATGGTCCCCCATGCTCCCCTCTTCCCCCCTCTTGAGCCCTTAACCTCCCCTCCTACCCTGCTGAATGTCACATTCTTATTTGGCTCCCCTATATTCCTGTTATAATTGAAACCATTCGATACTTTTCTCTTTCTTTCTGGCTTATTTCACTGATTATGATCCCTTCTAGTTCCATCCATGTTGCTGTGAATTGCATGTGTTTGTCTTTTTTGAATGCTGAAGTATTCCATTGTGCATATGTACCACATCTTCTTGATCCAGTCATCTATTTTTGGGCATCTGGGTTGTTTCCATACCATAGCTATTGTAAACAGTGCTGCAACAAACATGCGGGTGCATGTATCCTTTTGGATTAGTGTTTTTGTGTCCTTTGGGTAGATTCCCAAAAGTGGTATTGCCGGGTCATATGGAAGCTCCATTTCTAGCAGTTTGAGGAAATGCCACACAGCTTTCCATAGTGGTTGGATCAATTTGCATTCCCACCAGCAGTGTAGGAGAGTTCCTTTTTCTCCACAACCTCGCCAACATTTGTTGTTACCTGTTTTTTTAATGTGTGCCATTCTCACTGGCGTGAGGTGGTATCTCATAGTGGTTTTAATTTGCATTTCCCTGATTATAAGTGATGTTGAGCACTTTTTCATATACCTGTTGGCCATTTGCTTTTCTTTTTTGGAGAAGTGTCTTTTTAGCTCTTCTGCCCATTTTTTGACTGGATTGTTGACTTTGTTTTTGTTGAGCTGTGTGAGCTCTTTGTAGATTTTTGTTACCAGTCCTTTATTGGTTGTATTGTGTGCAAAGATCTTCTCCCAATTAGTAAGGTGTCTGTTTGTTTTGATTATTGTCTCTTTTGCCGTACAGAAGCTTTTAAGTTTGATGTAGTCCCAGCTGTTTATCTTTTCTTTTACTTCCTTTGCTATGAGGGAAATGTTTTTAAAGATTTTGCTGAGACTAACCTTGTTCCATTGCATAGTCTTTGCTCCTTTGTCGAAGATTAGTTGTCCATAAATATGTGGATTTATTTCTAGGTTTTCTATTCGATTCCATTGGTCTGTGTGTCTGATTTTGCTCCAGTATCATGCTGTTTTAATTACTATGGCTTTGTAGTATAGTTTGCAATCAGGGAGTGTAATCCCTCCATTTATATTCTTTTTAGTCAAGAGAGTTTTAGCTATTTGAGATTTTTGTGGTTCCATATGAATTTCATCAATATTCGTTCTATTTCTTTGAAGAATGTCATTGAGATTTTTATCGGAATAGCGTTGAATCTGTAAATTGCTTTTGGTAGAATGGCCATTTTGATAATGTTAATTCTTCCAATCCATGAACATAGGATGTCTTTCCATTCTTTGTGTCCTCCTCTATTTCTCTTAATAGGGTCTTATAGTTTTGTTTGTATAAGTCCTTTACCTCTTTTGTTAGGTTTATTCCC